>CM060953.1:118350399-118457899 GCA_030765055.1 Mantis religiosa | reverse complement strand
TTTCTTCTTGAAATTACATTAAGAAAAGCGAATCCTGGGCACCAAAGCACTAAAAAATGAACAGCAACTAGAGTCATTATTTATGTTCGTGGCTGTTTGAAATACCCTGAAGCAAGGATCAATACACAAAGCTAATCCACAATCTTTACACATGTATCTAGATTCCCTCTGTCCTTCTTCCTTTTGGCATCATGGGTACAGCTGCACATCCTACATGTTCTTGTTGGATTCTGCTTCTTCTCAGTCGGAGAAATCGCTGATGGAAAATGACATCCAACAAGTCCAGTTAGGCTTGCTTTTGCTGATGGACGGCCCATTGCTTTTGGTGACAATTCCTCCCTCTGATGTTTTTCAATAAGCTGCTCAGCGATAGTCACGCAACAGACAAGGGCACTGTGCTTTCCGCCATGTTTTTTATACAAGACAAAGACATTTCACTCTGCCAATTCCGAAGGATAAACAAAATATCTTCTTGCAGTACTTCTTACTTCTCTTGTGTGGCAATGGATTGTTTGTGATCTACTTTATCTACACCTTCCATTTTGTCATTATAAGCAAATACAGCCGCTGGTTTGATTATTTCTTTGTTTCTTACTTTCCATGTCTGCATTTCTGCATTGTGGATAGTGGACAGCATGCAGACTCTCTCTTATCTTTCCATTCAGTGCAGTTTACCTCGCTGAAATGCTGCAACCTCCCCTTTCTTTGGTTTCTTGGTCAGGAAAGAAGGTGACTTTTCTTGTTGGACACACAGTGCCATACATATCAGTTTTTTTGGTCAGCAGAAGGTCAGCAAGCTGGGGAGAACTATAATAATTATCTAGAGTCAAGCAATATCCCATGTTTAGTAAGGGTTGCATTAGCGTCATTACAATTTGTGATGACATTGGCAGGTCATTTATATTCATCAAATTTAATACCCTTGCCTATGTATATAAATAGGGACCAACATATCTGTCACTGACTCACACAAAATGAATGTTTTGATGCCAAACCTAGCTCTTTTGAGTGGCAAATACTGGATCCATCCCAGTCACCATTTATACTTCAGGTTTTCATCAATGGTGACATCTCTTTCTGGAATGCAGCTGCTTCTAAATTTAGTCAACAGCAAGCTCACAATATGCCATATCTTATTTAATTTGAGTAGTGAATGACTTTCTGCATTATAGGTTGCATTGTTGGAGAAATGTAAATGCTTTTTCAAATTGACAAACCTCTGGAATGGTATAATCTCTCTAAAAATTGGTGTGGCTAATGTAGCTCTTTTAGTCCAGTACATCTGGTATGTGTGTGTGTTTTTTTTTTTTTTACAATGCTTTATAACAATATTACAGGAACAAATATGTACATTTCATGAACTGTTGTTTCCTTCCATACTGGAACGTTTATGTTCATATCCAAAATTTGCATGAATCCATCATCGATGAATTGTCTGAAGTAATGTAAGACATCATCAATACAGGGCTGAAAATTAATTTCAGGTTTACCTGTAAAAGGAAACTGTGGTGGAGAAAGTGACAGTGGCCTAGATGGATCTACTTTGCACCACATTCTGGCACTCGCAATATCGCACTCAGATGAAATTGATGCATCACTTTTCTTCTTCTGAACTCCTGTTATATCTATCTTCTGATCTCTCAACCCACTAAATTCAATATCAAACTCATCTTTACTCTCCATTTTCATAAAGCGTAAGGAAATGCCACACAAACTGTGAGAAGAGACTGTAACACTGGCTTCTAGTATCACAGAGCTGGAACTAAATGCCTGATTCAGAAACATTGCTTGGCAGAAGTATATATTTCAAAGCAACAGACCACCACAATATCTACGAAAATATCAAACAACTGCCAAAAGCAACAGACCACAGCGATATCTATGAAAATATTAAAGAACTGCCATAACACGAGATAGAACAAGTAAGTTCAACATTTTAAAAAGTATGCCCATCAGAAATGATAAGCCCAAGTATACTCAGCATTTTATTATGCCGTCAAATTTGAAAAAATGAGTATACCCGTGATTTTATGTTAAGAGGTTAATATTTCATAACTGAAATAATTTTGTACTTTCGTCCATGTCAACTTTCACTATATCACCACTACTTCACTACATTTATACAGTATATTTTTTCCCTAGAAACTTATGTCACCAACCTCAGTTGTGCGCATTACACCGATGCGATCTTCTTCTGTCAATTTGTCGAGATCTACTCCATAGACTTCCACCAATGATCTTCCATCTTTTAATATTGAATTGCCGGACATTATCTGAAATTGTTTTGTAGTAAACATTTTTCATTTATTCTGAAATATACTGCTAAGAATGGAAGTGCATGGCATGCAGAAACAAGTATCAGAGTGATGTAAAATTGTTAACTATGAAAACTATAAAATAATTGAAATGCACAAAATTTAAGTGAACAATAATAATATTTGTGCTACCTGGTTCTAAAAGCAGCCAATTACTTAAAATGTAAATAAATAAGCATATTACCCAAGATCCATTTCGAAGATCTGTAGCACTTGATGGAAATTCTAAGGTTTCTGGATCGCATGCTGTAACTCCAATCTCTATGCTTCCACTCCATGAATTAATCTGAAATAAATAATGCTTTAAAATGACAAATATTTTAACATTTTGTTTTGTTTAATCACACATATAAAACACAATTGGCAGTAGTCTTGAAGTACAAATTTAATTTAGTAAGAGAATCTTTAGGTGTTAATTTCAATGCTATAATGGGTGTTCATAATGACCATTAATTTAATTTAGATGTTGTAACTGTTTCATTACAATCCTATTTGTTTTACAAGATAATCATTTCTATGGGTTTCAAGGTTTGCAGAAAATTAAACATTTCAGTTCTTAGTTCTCCAAAGAGTCAGAATACATTTCATTAAACAAAGAGTAAGTAAGTTATTTATTCACCATAGAAATTTATACAATTTTTGGTTTTGTCAAGAAAGAAAAAAACAATAAATTATATATTATACCAAACCATATTTAGAGTAAGTTTTGCAATATAACCATGTGGTTGAGTATCATTGAAATACACCTGTTTATTCATACATTATTTACAATCAATTTTATCCATTTAAAATCAGTCTAAATTTATCACATTAGGAGGAAATGCCCACTAATACCTCATTTACATAGTAGTATTTGTGCTTCATTAGGATAGCTTTTTCTTCTTATATTGATGTGTATTGCATTCAGTTAATCCCCTACTTAGTTTGTTATATAATTTTATGCCTTGATGGTCTATGGATTTTAAATTTTTTGAAGTTCTTTGACTAGAAAGATTGATATGCTGTGTTTTCTTGAAAATTGACTGTGGTATTCCCTGTTCATTTTAAAATCACCTATGAGCTACAGTCCTCATTATTACAGATTTCAACATTATGTTTTGTAGTTGTTAAAACGAGAGGAAATGACAATTTTTTTAAACTCTGAATCAATGCTCCTTTTTCTTATAAAACTGTTTATAATGTGAAGACCCGGAAAAAAAGAAGAAAAGAAAAGAAAGGGTAAAAAAGAACAATCTAGTTTAATTCTTTCAGTGGGCAATAGTTAAAAGTCTAACATTAATATTATAAGTTCTGACTAATAATCACTTACATTAAAGAACAGAATCAGAACTGAAAAAGTCAAGACCACAGCTGGATTAAAACCACTGATCTGTGCAAAGTTGCTCTAATCCCAATACAATGGCATTGACTTTTTCAGTTCTGGTTTTGCCTACACATGGTTAGTATGTTGCAGCAATCAATATACCAGGTTCTTCATTTAAAACCTAACAAGCACACAGAGTTTTGTCTCTTCTGCAACCTTGTCTATTCCCCCCCTACCAACTGATGCAGTGCGTGGAGGCTAGTACTAGTGTGCACTCCACTAGGCAATATTGTACCAGCCACCAACATGAACAGGCGCTTGACTCTAGAGCCACACACTGTCATGTGCAAAAGTTATTAAAAATGGGAATCACCAAGCTGTGTTCAAACAGAGTGTATTCAAATGTTCCCTGGTGAAGTGACTTCTTCCAGATTTACAATTCATGAGATTGTGGAGAAATTTGAAACCATTGGTTCTGTGGCAAACAAAAAACAAAAGCATAAACATACAGTGTTGACAGAGGAAAAATTAGACAACATAGTTTTCTGTACACAGAGCAACTAAATTATTAAAATTATAAGTTTATAAGCGTATAAGTGTACAATTGTCCAATCCATTAACGAGGTGATCCAGTATCATGAACACGTTATTGTGAATGGTTTCTTTCATCAGTGAATGAAGGTTTAATTGATCCACAACTTCAGTTCTTTTCCAATGAGGTGTGGTTCCACCTAACAAAGTGGTTGTGTCAACACTCATAATAGTCAGTACTGAGCCTCTGAAAATCCACATCACTTCCAAGATATCCTTCATTATGATTGGAAAGTTTGGTGAGCCGTTAATGCTAGATGCATAATCGGTCCAATACTCTACAAGCAGAATGTAAATGCAGAGAGGTACATGACATTTTGGACCCATTTCATCATGAACTGACAGAAGAAGAGAAATCATATGGGTGGTTTCAACAAGATTCTGCTACGGCCCATATAGCAGAGAAATCCATGAATAAAATTAGGGAAGTGTATGAATGAAGAGTGATTAGGTTGGTGTATGGCCCTCTCATTCACCTGATCTAACAGTGTGTGACTTTTACTTGTGGGGTGACCTGAAAGACAAAGTTGAAAAGGTGAATCAGAGTAAGTTCTCCCAATCCAATGCTTGATTAGCCAAGGGTGGACGACATTTCCAGCATCTTCTATAAGGTAATAGTGTTATACATGCTTTATGCACAGAGTTTATGTAGGAGCAAAGCCGGCTGTAGCATACCCAATTGTGCACAGGCAAAATCCCGTGCACCTATTAGATCTTAAATGAAGAACCCTGTAATTGATTGCCCTTATGAATGGAAATGTGGTTTTACATTTTTTATTTTGATATTTTGGTCTTGAGAACGTCATTAAAATACAGAAGTTAAAACATGAAAAAATGCACTTCATAATTGAGGAGCATTTTTTCAAAACTCGATAGATGCCCAAAATGTGTTTCTCAGAAAAACAGTTTTTCTATTTATTGGCAATACTAATTGATTAGCACAGCAACTATATTAAGCATTCAATTTTCCTTTCTGAAACTGTCTCATTGCATGTGAAAAGAAACAAATACCGTAATTTAACTAGTGCAAATTTGAGGTTTGAAAATGCAGAGTTTTTTCAAAAACCAATAGATGCTGATAAAACTTTTCTGCATGAGCGAGAAATTAACACATGAAGTTTTGTTATTTTTTCATTTATTGTTTTTGTCACTTTTTTATTTATGTATTTATTATTTTTTATTTAGTTTCACCTTTTCATAATAATGTATTATACAACCACATATTAATGTTTATAAGGATTATTTGATTACGTATAAACTTAGAAACTAAGTACTGCTACATTAACAATATATTATTTTGTTTTATTTATATAACAAACATATTGAATACAAAGAAATTTCAGACAATATGAATAAGTAAGCTTTAACCTCTATTGGTATCTTCTAGTAAATCTTCATAAAATTCTTTTGCAGTTTCTGCTAGTTCAAAAAATTTAGCTATATTTTGAAGATCCTTTTTCTTTTCTTTAGGATTTTTTTTTTCTTTCAGGAGGCATATAACTGTGCCAACGTATTGGGTACATATGTGAAATGCTGGACAAATTTTTACTCTTCTCCACGAAAGCAATAAGCATGAACATCATCACACTTCTTGTTTTGACTAGAGCAAGAGTTTGAAAATAAACAAATGATAGGAGTGTTTCCGGATCCTTTCTTCCAGTTCGAACAAGAAGTGGTGCAAAGTTGAGGCAGCCTGGTTGCAGCCTTTAGCAGATTCAGTTTCCAACCATGTATACAAGGAAATGTAGCCTTTGTTCTGGGTTTTAGATGGAATCATGCATAGATTATATAGCCATACCTGCCTTGCATAGAATCGCTAACAGAAAGTTTAGGCAGTGGTTGATTCTGCTGCACATCAAAACAAATAGTGATTGCCTCAGCATTCTTATCTAAAACCTTAGCCTATATACGGCTAGTGCAAAGAAATGAATAATTTCCATCAATTAACTTAAATAACACTGGGCAACAATGAAAATGTTTCGGGCTTAAAAATAGTGAATTTACATGTATTCCCATCTGCTGAATTCAAAAATCACCATAAAAATGATAGATTAGCCCTTGTTTTGAAAATAAAGTGACATTTCATTTGTTAGAGTGAAGATTTTAAATTTGGGGGAATTTTTGGGGAGTTGGCACACCTGTCAAATAACATCAGAGAGAAATTTTGGAACTTAAGTGATGCAAAAGTTAACGAAGGCATTTTTGTCGGACCACAAAACTTGTAAAGGATCCTGCGTTTGACAAAATTTTGGAGGGGAAAGAAAAGGAAGCTTGGGAAGCCTTCAACGGTGTTGTTCATGGATTTTTAGGCAACAAAAGAGATGACAACTACAAGCATTTGGTGACAGTGCTCCTGCTCCTGCTCCGTAACCTTGAGTGCAACATGTCTCTTAAGATCCATTTTCTCCACTCCCCCTAGACTTTTTCCCTCCTAGTTGTGGAGCTGTTAGTGATGAACATGGGGAGAGATTCCATCAGGACATTTGTGTTATGGAACAAAGATATCAGGGCCGTTGGAATGAAGTAATGCTTGCGGATTACTATTGGTCTTTGTATAGGGATTCTGCGGAACTCCATCACAAAGGCAAGCTAAAAGACGACGAAGTCAGTCTCTTCAGACACGACTATCTGTGAAGTAGTTTTCCAGCAATTTAGAACTCTTAGCATGTAACTACCAGTTAAAAAAATCAAATGCACTTTCATTGTTGTTAGCATGTATGTAATTAAAAAGTATCCTTTTCTCTCAATCCGTTAATATGTAATACTTCCACCTTGTGTATATCATAGAAACTAGAGCTAATAAAAATTGTTCATTGTCATATTTGTTTTTCTCAACCCAAAATTAGTAGAATTGCCTCATGAAGTGCTGAAAACATTCAAAAATTATTTTTTTGTTGCCCAGTGTAATAAGAGTAAAATGATGAAGCCTGGAGTTCAAGTACTTACGATAGTAAGTCGCCACAAACAATGTATCTTGGATGTGAGACCCCCTAGTGGTCTACTGGGAAAATATACGAGTCAATTGGAGAATTTAATGTCAGGACGGCACGTTGGCCATGGTAGCTCAATGAGTTAGAGCGATTGGACGGAAACCAGGAGATCTGTGGTTCAAATCTCGGCCATGGCATTGAATTTTTCATGTAGACTATCAAAAACATATGTCCACTTCACTGCACTTCTAAAGGAAGCAGACAGCAATCCCTTTCAGCATGTGTCTACAAATGTTGATAATGCAGGAAATTTCACTGCTGACCACTGAGGCAATAGTTGTCCACAAACTAAATGCTAAAATGTTTTGATGTATGCATATCACATTGCCTAGTAGAGGTAATACAAGAACAGCACCAAAAGTAATTTATGGCAGTGAAATAATAAACTAGAAACTAAATTTCTTGGAGTAACAAAAGATAATGTACTCAGCTGAAAGCTACTTGTCCAGAACCTTGCAATAAAACTTACATACTCTATGACATATACAATATGTTTCAAAGAACATTTATCATTTATAAATATTGAAAATGGTATATTTCTCATATGTATAACCCACACTTTTCTTGGCATCCATATATGAGCTCCAGCAGGAGTAGTAAATGCACTTTTTAGGCAACAAAATAATAACTCAATGCATGTTAAACTTAAGCAGAAACACATCCTGTAGGCTATACTTTAAGGAAATCAGCATGCTCGCACTACCTTGCTTTTTTTTTTTTAAATTTATCTCCTCCAACGTTAAGCCATATCAGACAATGAATGAAATGGATGAAATGATACTCAAATGAGTCCGGGATCCACAGAGCTTAGAGTTATCCGACATTTGTCTTTTAGGATAAGGGAATACCCCAGAAAAAGACTTATCCAGGTAACTCACCCTAACCAAGATTCGAACTTGGAAACTACCTTGCTTGTAAACATTAAAAACAATATGTTTCATAAATAATAATAGTATCCATGTAGCATACATGTCCACTCTACCAAAATTTTTAAAAATACATATAAATGTACTGTATGAGTGTCCATGCATATGTATTTATGTGCGGTGTGTGTGTGTTGGAGGCAAGTAGAAAAAACGAGTAATCCAAAATTAAGTTTACTATGTAAAATTATATTGGCATGTCTAAGATCATGCACTCAATTTAAAGACTAGAAATAAATTGAAACTGAAATTAAAAGTAACTAATTCTCCTTGTTCAAACCAAATAGTCTTGCATTGTTTGACTATAGCAGACATCCTTGCTTGACTGGCTACTAAAATACAGAATCTTCTAGACAATCACAGATTGTCACCTCACATATGCAAAAGAAACTGTCAATCATTACTGGAATAGGATTATATTCACAAACAAGCTGACATTTCCATCTACAAATGCTGAGAAAGTAATTGTCTACCGCCCCGGAGGAAACCATTACACACAAAATATGTAAGCACATATCATATCATTAGAGGATATGATGACACATTAAATAGCCAGAAGTATAAAGACACTCTAAATATCTTGGTTAATTCTGTATGAACTGAAAGACTGGATTGCAACTGGATAACCACCCAATACATATTGCCCGCCTCCATAGCGTAGATGGTAACATGTCTACCTCACGTTCATGAGGTCTTGAGTTCGAATCTCGGTCAGGGTGAGTTACCTGGATAAGGTTTGTACGGGGTTTTACCTTATCCTTCAGACAAATATCAGGTAACTGTAAGCTCCATGGACCATGAACTCATTTGAGCATCATTTCACCCAATTCATTCACCGTCCGATATGACTTAACGTTAGAAGATGTAAATTAAAAAAAAAAAAAAAAAAACTATGCATACAAGTCAATAAATTTCATATTGCTTCTCACAAAGGGAAGATATAGTGATTATTGGTCTTCTTGCTCACCAGATTTGAATCCTCTGAAAATATATCGGTAGAGATTAAAGTTTTGAAGTTAAATTGTCCTGCAAGACAACACAAATTCAAAATACTAGGGAGGAAGTATCCTCTTGAGAAAATCTGACAAGGCAGTACATATCATATATCCCTTATATACCTAATGAAGGTAGTAACTGAAGTGAATGGGGTGAGTGAGTGAGTGGAGTTAAAGAGCTTAGCAGCTAGGTCATCTGCGCATGAAGTCTAAACTTAAAGTATTAAAATGTGGTTAAAAGGGAACAGAAGAAAGTTTAAAATATTTAAATCTAAAATGAACAAGAATAAATAAACACATAATTGGAAATTAGAGCTTAAAAAATCGAAAATACACCTAAAAATAAGTTAGACGTATATTAAAACCAATATTGACAAACCACACAGCCTTATCTAAAATTACGGGTTTTCACCTAAAACTGAAAGGGAATGAAACTTCGTCCTGTCAGCCTTGGAAATAATTCAGTGAGAATGTCGTACAGGTACAGATACAGGTACAAGATAGGTGAATGTTAATCTGGTAATGATCGCTGCCAAATAGGTCGGAAAAAACTGACCAATCAAGAAGTGGTACTAAATGTTGACAAAATAATGCTATATTCCAGAACATGCACCAGAACCCATTATCATTCCATTGGATCATTTCAATGGGGAGAAAGAGATTTACAGGCAGTTCTTATTTGCTTTTTCACTTTGGCTGATTTCAAAACTGATGACTTAAAATCTCCAACCTTCTGCGACTGCTCTGATGTCTGGGAATCAGAAGATCCCCTGCAACTCATGGAGCAAGAAGTGGGCTTCATAGTGGATATGCAACTGTGCGATCTACATTTAGGCCTGGAATGATTTTTAAAGGACACAGGTCTACTTTTTGTTGATGGCTTGGGAGCTGGAGTCTACACAGCTGCAGTTGTACTTCTTCATGGTACAGACATGGCATGAAGCAATGGGGGAGTACTCACTAGCAAGTTCATCTGAATGCATCTGTAACAGCACATGTTGTATGCCAACAGTGGTAACATGAGTACAGCAAGCTGCTGAGGCATAGCCTATGATGTTAGCAGAATTAAACCACTCAAATGCTGCCACACCTCAGGAAATATGAGGTGTTCCATAATGCGTAACTCCTGTATACATTTTTCGTCCTGAAATTTAGAACACTGTTGCAAATTAAATGAGGGGCTCAAGTGCAGGTAGCCACCTCATTGGATGGTAGACCACAACATTCACAAAAGGTAGGACTGGTACAGAAGCCCTTTTTGGTATGTCCAAACCTATGGCACTCAAAACAGCACACGAGGTTCAGTACATAATAGTGTGACTTTGTGGGTTCGTGAAATAAAAAGTCCAATTACACCACTCAACAGTGTTCTTTATTTCCACCGACTTACAGTTTAACACTTGCCAATTACACAAAATTACTTGCTGCACACAATTACAATTTACCAGTTCGTCCGTTACAACTTCACTTGTACTCGCGATTACATAAACTCCGGTACACCTTCACAGTTGCGTACAGTCTTCCGTTGCACAATCTTCTCGTACATTAACACGTCACTGACTAACATTGCCTTCTTACACCAAGAACTGTCCTCACTCACACACACTAACCAACTGATTGACCAACAACTTTACTTCGTCTGTCTGTAACCTTCTTTATATAGGAATATCGCCGGTTTCTAGTGACCAGGAGAATGTTCCAGATTACGTAATTTCTGGAACCAGGTGGACAGAAACAGACGGCCCACTGATGTTTTTCCTCCCAACCACTGCCTGTCACCGCTACAAGACAAACGAGGGGGAGGTGTGGCTAACGCGGTCCTCCCCCTGCCTTCCGTTCCCAGCTGGTTCACTGGGTGTTCCAGCGCTCCCGTTACACTGCTCCCTCCTCAAAGCTGTTCGCCTCGAACAGCCCCATCGTAGCGTGCGAGGCGGTCCAGGTGTACCACCAGCATCTGCTCGGAGTCTCAGCCAGAAGTAGCGCTGCCGTAGTTTGTGAATCATTCGGTTCGCTCCCAGGTGTCCTCCTGAAGTACCGGCGTACACTTCCTCCAAGACTTCCGGGACCTTGCTTCGGGGAAGTACCAACTGTCCTCTCTGCGCCTTCCCATCGGGTGACTCCCATACCCGGAACAGCACGCCCTCTCTGGTCTTCAACGAGTCCCATTGGGCCCAGTGCGACTTGTAGGTGGCGCTCCTCGGTGCGATGTCCTCCCAGGTCGGTCTCGTCCCTGCGTCCACTTCCCTCAAGAGTGGCCCCAAGTCTGCGTCCGCCAGCTGCTCCCTCCTCAGGCCTGCGCTATCCCAGCCTTCAGCAGGCACTGCCACAACTACTCGGACTGCTGCGGCACGCTCCTCCTCTTCCACTCTTGTGCGCTCGTGGCCGTCCTGGATCTGCGATAGGACACCTCCAATGCAATGGTCGCTGGCGTCGGTGTCCACAATGAAGGCGCCACCCGGTTGTGGGAAACCCAAAATTGAAGCACTGCACAGGGTCCCCTTCGGGTGCTGGAAAGCGTCTTCGGCGTCCTCCGTCCACACATAAGGCCGGTTTTCCTCCGTCAGGCGGGTGAGGGGTTTTGCGATGTTGTCGGCCTTTTCCTCTAAATCATTAAGGCGGTCGTCTACTTGACCCTTCCGCGTGCCCAGGTTCGTGACGTCATCCCCCACGCCGGCCAACCGTTCCTCAAACTTGGCGGCGAGAGCCTCGTTCGCCACCTTCATTTCGGTAGCCAGACCGTCGTTCGCTGCTCTCATTTCCGTGGTTAACTCGGCCTTCATTTGTTCCATCTTCTCGGCGATGTTGTCCCTAGCCGTCCTGATCAGTTTCAGTTCCGCGGCCAGGTTATTTCTAGTCTCCAGCTTCTCTGTTAATTCGGCCCGCATTTCTTCCATCTTCCCGATTAGTTCGGCCTTCATTTCCATCATCTTCTCCAAAAATTTTTCCAATGCCGCGTCCATGGTTGTAATGTTCGGTGATGTTGTTTTCCCGCTTCCTGACACCAGTGTGACTTTGTGGGTTCGTGAAATAAAAAGTCCAATTACACCACTCAACAGTGTTCTTTATTTCCACCGACTTACAGTTTAACACTTGCCAATTACACAAAATTACTTGCTGCACACAATTACAATTTACCAGTTCGTCCGTTACAACTTCACTTGTACTCGCGATTACATAAACTCCGGTACACCTTCACAGTTGCGTACAGTCTTCCGTTGCACAATCTTCTCGTACATTAACACGTCACTGACTAACATTGCCTTCTTACACCAAGAACTGTCCTCACTCACACACACTAACCAACTGATTGACCAACAACTTTACTTCGTCTGTCTGTAACCTTCTTTATATAGGAATATCGCCGGTTTCTAGTGACCAGGAGAATGTTCCAGATTACGTAATTTCTGGAACCAGGTGGACAGAAACAGACGGCCCACTGATGTTTTTCCTCCCAACCACTGCCTGTCACCGCTACAAGACAAACGAGGGGGAGGTGTGGCTAACGCGGTCCTCCCCCTGCCTTCCGTTCCCAGCTGGTTCACTGGGTGTTCCAGCGCTCCCGTTACAATAGTATATGGCAGCATGTACATAGCCACAGAAAATGTTATGTGGCAATTTAATACCCTTGAATGAGAGAAACACTGTTTGCAAGGGATACTCTTTACCATCCTGCTTGTGAGTTAAATGATATGCCTGACACACTCAATTTAATAGACAGGTAGCTATCTCCTCATTGTCAGAACATCCAGACAAGAGGTAGTGGCAACTCCTGTATATATTAATAAACAAAGCCTTTCACGGCCTGCATTTTGTTCAATAGAAGATTCCGAGCTTAAAGGCCATGGTCCACTGTGCTTCCTCATCTCTCTCCCAGAGGAGGAAGCTCAGTGGACCAAGGCCTTTTAGCCTGGAATCTTCTACTGATCTTCTACATATGTTCAGCAATTTGTATCCAGATGCAGCAGGAGCACAATAAACTCACTTTTAGCAATTTCTGTGATTTCTCCAGTGCATGTTTTGATTAATAACATACCACGTTGAAGGCGTGTCATGTTCTTAAGGGATCCACACATACCCTTTCTCTAAGCCCCTACCACAGGAATAATCCCCCGTGGCTTTCCACTTTAGGCTGCATTGCAGATTCAGAGGACTTGTGGTTGATCACACTAGGGTTTCGTCAGTGGTAACATGTCCAGCACAATACCAACCCAATGTCACATGGCCATCTCGAAATTAACACAAGCCAGGTCCTCAAGAAGCTATGTGGTTGTACATGACAGTATGGGATGGACTCCATTCCTAAGATTACACATAGGGGCAGTGTGTAGGGTTTGCTAAACCTTCACACCTGAGATCTCCAGAGAGCACATATGTTGAAAACAGCGCTGAAATCATGGGGAAAAACCACAGAAATAGAATAGATCTCTGCTGGTGAGACAGGAGTTAGTAAACCTAGGACCTTAAAAACTATTGATCATAATAAAATCTAGAAGAGGGAGAAGGTGATTAGTATTGACAAGACAATAGATAAGCACAGGTGATGGAGGTAGAAGAGGTGAAACAATAGTGAACGCCTCTGGACTTTGGGGATCACTAAATGCTGTACATACCAAAACAAGCCCCTGGAAGCGGGCAGTATTAGATACAGAAGGTTTGCACATTTGATATTAAGTTAATATTTTGTTTTTATTTCATTTAGGAATAAAATATTTAATTATTTCATATTTAATTTGAAAATTAATTTAATTTAATTTCAAAATGTTTCAGTTTTATGTGCAAGCATGAATATCTTGAAGTTAAATAATTATAAATTATACTTAGCCTCATAGAGATTGCATTTTTTGCATAAAAATAATCTATGTTACCTCATATGACGTGTTCTACTCTTGCACAAACTATTCTAATAAATTCTTATTTTTCTATCTCTTCATGCTAAATGAGATAAACATTTACAGAAATTATCTTATTGATAATTTTTTGTAGGTGCAAAGATTGTGTGAATACAGTAAGCTTTAAATGATAGTCAAATCTTTTAAGAGCTAGTCAATATATGACGACTTTGAAACTGTTCTCTTTGCATGCAAGGAGGTGAAAAAATAACATATTCCTATTTGAGAAAAGTGTAAGTATTTGAAAAGTCAAATCAATACCAAGGAATATCTTGGAAATAGTTTGCTCCAAAAAAAGTGATTAACTGTAAATTGTGTGCTTTAACAACATCTAAATTTTTTGGGTGATAAGATATTATCTACTCTTACGTTTACCATTTATGCAAAAGTCAGTCAGTATGAAGAGGACTTCAGAAGCCATTCCAAAAAAATTCAAGACACGTTTCATTTGTCGTGAAAATATGTTAAAACATTAAAACATACGATATTTTGCTCATATCCTGAGATACCATTGTGAACTGAATCACAGAAATGATTTGGTCTTTGAATAATATGAGCTTCCAGAGTCTGCTTATTATATATATATATTCTTTTCTTTTTCTTTTCTGTCTTAGGATACACACATACCCACATAAATCATTCCCTGTCTCTACTGTCCATTTCCACTGTTTTATGTTGTTGAATAAATATTGGCTATGCTCTTACAATTTTTGTCCAAAATGCACTTTAGACCAGTACTGTTCATTATAATTGCAAATTATCATTATAATTATCAGCCTTTTGAGCTAAAGCTTCTGCCCCATGTTTCAGTTTCCTTACATTTGAATAATTTATGATCTGCCTTTACTTTTTTCCCCATCAACAAGAATTATTACATTCCTTCGCTCTTCCAACCACATCCCAGTTCTTAATCATGCAGTTGTCTGTCTTTTCTCTATTATCTATACACCACTATCTTTCCCAACTGTTTTTGATACAAACAAGGAAAAGTAGTTACATGCCTCTCCTGTTAGTTCTTTAGTATTCTCATATCCTCAAATTTTATTTTTATACGTTTCCAGAAGTCATTAACGTTTTCTCTCCCTCTAAAACCATTACATTACATATAATTTCTTAAACTACTTCCCCAATTCTTTTTCTCAATAATTTAAACATTTGTTTTAATCAATTCCGTCATTAAATTTCAGAATCCTGCATTTTTCATATTTGATCCATTTTTTTACTACTCTTCCCATTTCAACTCTTACAACTTCATTCATTACTACCACTGGTAATCTTAAAAACACAGCAAGACGGTGATAACTAAAATGGTGACATACACTATACAGCACAAAATGCAAATGAATGGTAGTGATAATGAAAACTGAGTTACACAATGTTGTTCATCTAACAAGATCCAAAGATGTTCTGAAAAAGAATTTACTGCACAGAGCAACTGCAAATAAGGAAACCAAACTACAAATAGGTTTTACAATCAAACCAAAATGAATTAATGATCAGTTTGATGACAAGACGAACACATGATACAGGCTAGAGCAAAACTTAAAATGATCAATATTGTGATGCAGTAGTTATGACCCAAGGTTATTGGAAATTCAGCCCTGGGTAATTTGAATAGGAAACAAATAAGCAGCATGCTTGTCCACCAAAAACAGAGTGGAGCAAAAAGTGTAATATAAATGGCAAAATGAGTAGTATAATGCCTGCACAGCTAGAAATGCAGATTATTTGAAAACAATGTTCAAACTTGGCCATATGATGATAAAAAGATTACTTTCTGAAAATTACATCCCTTAAATGTACTTCTTTATTCAGTTCACTGAGGAAGTTATCCACCACACTTGTCAGCATGTTACAGGGATTCTGCAATATCTTGACAAGTGGAATCTTTTTATTGCACACTTGTCTTCTTGTGAGTGAAAAAGACCTTCTCCTTGAAGAACCCCCCAAAAAGTAAATCTAGAAATGATGGATCAGGAAATGTGTATGGCCATTGGATGTCATGAAACCACGATATTAGTCAGCCTAGAAACAGTTATCAGCAATATTAGCATCTATTATTGGCTATTTGTTGAAACCATGTAGTTTCAAGATATCTTAAACTAGGTACCAGAAAGATGCTGGACATTCAATAGTATCATTCTGAGTTAACAGTGATGGTTATGTACAGAAAAAAGTATGGGTCAGTAATTCCAAATTTCACTACACCACACAGTAACTTTAGAGCTGTGGAGTGTTAAAAAAAAAAAAAAAAAAAAAAATGTATAACCAACATCGAAGTTTGCTTGTTCACAAATCCATTTAAATGGAAATATGCTTCATCTAACAAACAGATTAGGCATAATATTGTTCCCTGCAATAATTTCCTTAAGTTGCACACAGAAATTTATTCTCCTCTACTGGTTATCTGGACATAACCTATGAATAACTCATAGCACCTAAGGATGGAATTTCTATTCTGCTTTCAATATCTTATGAAGTGTTCACCAGCTGATTTGCATTGTTAGCAAGTGTGGATGGGTTGAGTGCTACAGACATTTCTGCTTGAACACAACTGACAATCTAAGGCATTCAGACACTTCTTGGGCATATTTGATGAATTTTTTATTTTTCACTTTTCCATGTACCCTCCAAGACCTTGCACAACTGTCCATCTGTTAGGAACACAACGATGGTGATCTCTTAGGTATAAGAAATGCTGGGCTGGCCCCATAGCTCAGTCGGTAGAGCACCTGCCTGCCATGCTAGGGGTCCCGGGTTCGATTCTCAGCAGTGGGGGTGGGGATTTTTCTCCAACCAAAATAATTCCTCATCTTCCGCATAGTCTGGAAGTATGAATTAGAGTGTGAATGTGTGTGTGATCTAATAATTAAAACAACGAATGCGAGTTAACACCTTCAATATGTTACAAAGGAGAATGGCCGCCGATATGACCATTAGAGTTAAATGGAACAAATAAAAAAAAAAAAATGCTGAATAGCAGTTACATAATTTTAATGAATAAAAATTTCCACTTGAGTGGATACTTGTATGGACCACTAACCCATTTCAACAGGAATGGCGGACCTGTAAAAAACAGTTCCAAAGTCGCCATTACTATGTTCTGTTGCACAATCACATTATATAAACGTGCTACTGTTGCATAAGCACATTATATAAATGTGTTATATAATTTGCTTCACCCTGTTTAAACGATTTACCAGTATCCCAAAATCCTCATTCCACTACTGTTTGCTTTTGCTGTAATAGCAGATACAAAAATCAGTAGCAAAGAAGTTGATAGCATTTTAGTACCAGCATAAAAAATCTGATGTGTTGCATTCACAATGCCTTTGCAACAAGAAATACAGCTCAAAATTTGAGTCCAATGCAAAACAATATGATACTTTGTCACATTACACTTACATAGTTCCAGCAATGCTCAAGTTGGTGACTTGTCAAGATTTAAATTCAAGATTAAAAACTAGAAACAAAGGCTACAATTTTAGTTAATTGATGGAAATTATTAATTTCTGCACACTAGCTGTATATAGGCTAAGGTTTTTGATAGAGTCAACATGAAAAATTCAATGCCATGGCCGGGATTTGAACCACGAATTTCCTGGTTTCCATCCAGTCGCTCTTAAACTTTGAGCCACCATGGCAAACGTGCCGTCCTGACATTAAATTCTCCACTTGACTCGTATATTTCCCTGGTAGACAACTAGGGGCTCTCGCATTCGAGATACACCATTTGTGGCGACTTACTATTGTAAGTACACTAAGATACACTGAGATCACAGTTCATCATCATCATCCATGTATTCCTCATTTGAATAGTATGCCTTATTGGCAAGTGAACTTTTAATTGACTTTTTGAAGAGAGTTTGGTTTTGGATTTCCCTAAATGTTTGTGGTAATGTATATTTTAATTCCCATATAATGTGAACTTTTTTCGAGCAGTTGATGAGTTCTAAATATCCTATGAGCTGGATATCTGATGTCTGTTTACCTTCTTCTGTTATGTTCATGTTGATGTCGATTTTTTAGAAAACTGTTATGTATATATAAAACCAGGTTGTAAATATATAGGCAGGTCTGTGTCAAAATTTTTAATGTTTTAAACAGTAATCTGCAAGAAGTTCTATAACTTGAATGGGTCATTATGTGGATGATTTTCTTTCGAATTCAGAAGATTCTATCACAACCTGTTCCATTTCCCCATATGGTTATTCCATATGAAAGTACTCAATGAAAGTAACTATATAATATATGCTTTTCCTTGTTTATAAATTTATTTGAGCCAGATAGGACATGTTGAAACAGGTAATATTTAATTTCTTTTCTGTATAATTTAGTTGGCTGGTACATTTGAGGCATTCATCTGCAAATGGATCTAGGAGTTTTGCTTCTTTGTAGTAGCTGAAGTTAGCAAGTTTGTCTGCATGTTTTCTATCTGGTTTTAAATTGCAAGATTTTTGTTTCAGTTACATTTAATTTCAATCCGTTGCAACCATGCAACCAATTGTTTTACACCCAGTCAACATTTATTTCTATGTTTTTAGTATCTAACCCACTTAAAATAATGGGGTATCATCGGCATAAAATACTGATTCTCCAATAAGTGGAAGATCATTAGTGTATACTACATAAAGTAATGGATTCAGTATAGAACTTTGTGGAACCCCATTTTTGTAAGTTTAAAATTTGTATGTACAGGACTTGTACTGTCCTCTAATATAATTTTCTGTCTGCGGCCTTCTAAATATAATTTGAAGCATTCCAATTAAGTGTCTTTTATACCATATTGGTGTCCAATTATGATGTTAAAACATTCTTTGGATGAACTGATATATGTTACTCTATCTTTAAAACTGCTGGAAGTTTCATCTGTCTAAAAGGCAGAAGGTTATTTATAATCACATTGTTCAAAACATATACTCTTCTACAGCTTGCTTATTCTTCTGAGGAGCACTGCAGTTTTATTAACAAATGTTTGACATGCTGAGTAAACTAATGAATCTACACTAAAATAACCTGAATGAAATGTAATTGCAAGGGCTCAAAACATCTTTCCATTAAAGACAAATGTTCAGTTAATAATGGGTATTATAATGAATGAATGCTCAACTCAGTCCTATGGAGCAGGAATGTAATGAACAGAACTAAAAAAAATACTATATAAATTCATATTAGAGAGTATAGTTCTGTATGGCACAGAAACCTGGAACATTAACCAGAAGCACATTAAAAAACTACAAGCTTAGAGATGGACTTTGAAACAGTATTTTAGGGCTGATTGTAATGAATCCAATGAATGAACGAGAAATCCACTTATTAAAAAGTGTCCAAGGTCCAGCTGCATTAACCACGTGGGAAAAAAATCTTCATAAAGAAATATGGAAGAAAATTGTTTAATTTTGACACTACCTTTGAAGAAAACCCAAACTTCAAGCTCATCAAAATACCGACAGAGACGCACCTATAGCCTCCAAGGAGTTCACCAAACCAACATCTATTAGTGGACAACAGCTGATGATGTTAGGAAGATCCCAACAGAACGCGTTCTAGATAAATATTAGCAATAAGTGGAGCATTGAGTATTAGTTTGACTCAAAATTATATTAATCCTTTACTATCCCTAAACATACTAATTAAACAGTTAAACTTCCTTGCCTTACATGCTGGCAAAGAAATGTAACTTTATGAACACTGTCACAATACAAGACAGAGTGAGGGTTCAAGAGCCAATCAACAACCAGGTCATTAGGACCCGAGGTCAAATGAAAAAACGAAGATTAGAATTAAATTAATGATGGAAATTAATCGTTCCTCCATACTTTCCTGTATAGGCTAAGGTTTTGGATAAAGTCAAAGTGAAAAATGAAATACCATGGCCAGGATTTGAACCACAGATCTCCCGGTTTCCGACAGGTCATGTTGACTCTATCTATTCAAAACCTTAGCCTATACACAGCTAGTATGGAGGAATGATTAATTTCCATAATTAATTTAATAGCAATGGTTTAACAATGAAACCTGGGAATCAAGTACTTACAATAGTAAGTCGCCACAAATGGTTGTTATCTGGAATACGAGTACCACTAGCGATTTGCCAGGAAAACATACGAGTCAATTGGAGAATTTAATGTCATGACAGAACATTGGCCATGGTAGCTCAATGGTTAAGAGTGGACGGAACCCGGGAAATCTGTGGTTCAAATCCCGCATTCAATTTTTCATGTTGATGCTATCTATCCAAAAAGATTAGAAAAACCTATAAGTATAAAAATGCTCCTTAAACTAAAATACAAGTTACACCTGAATGAGGGAATGAAATTTCCCCACCAAACTTGGAAATATTACAACAAGGACATCTTTAAGTTGCAAGATAATGGGATTATAGGTGATTGTTAATGGTGTAATGATCACTGCCAAATAGGCCCAAAAATGCTAATCAATGAAGAAGTGGAACTAATGCTGGGCTATTTAAAATGGAATGCAGGCCAGAAGTGGATGATAAGAAGGCTGGAAAAGCAGTATATAGCAAATGCAAGACAGACATATCGCATACATCTGTGATAAGGCACTCATGGGCATTGTCAGTGTCGAAGATCCTGAGTGTGTGTTGGGATTCAGATATACTAGACAAAAAGCAGCAATGTACCAAAAGAACCTGGTTATCCCTCTCGTGTACAAGATTGACTGGTGTCAGATGGATATGGTAGATAGTGAAACAAATGACTCCACCTGCATACGGTGTACTAATACTGTATGTCTGGTGCCTGTGCGCAAAACCCATTGTACATTCTACTGGATTATTTCAATGGGGAGAAAGAGATTAACAGATAGTGTTTAATTTATTTTTTACCTTGGCTGTCTTCGGACCAACGAGTCTAAAATTGTAATCCTCTGGTGACTTCTCTGATGTATCGGAGTCAGAACAATGCAAGTATACCTATTAAATTTGGAGGTGTATTATGTGCATTTTACAGCAAAGAAGATAACTGAAATATGTGGATAAATAGTATTCTATTCTCTCTTTAAACTTTACATCATAAATAAAAGTATTAATATTACACCCTGGGTGATGAATGGAATCTGACGTTAATGAAATAGACACCATCAGTGATAAACACTGTAATCTTGGGGTTGATGTTTTTCTTGAGAACTTTGTTCTACTTACAGGTTGTAATCAAGTTCTGAAATTCAATTAGCTCTACACAGTTTACCTATGTAGGTTAATACTGGTAATATGCAAATGTGAAATGCTACAAGCAGGCCCCCAAGCTTACACTTTTAAAAATGAAAACAGATACTGTCTTTACCCAAAACTTATATAGGGATTTTACTTGTAGAGGCCTAAAGACCCATCGGGCTCCTAAGGAATACTGTCTCCAAGAAAAATTATTCTGTAATACCAATTTTGCTTTATAAGCTATAAAATTCTCAAAAGGTAAATGTAAATTAAATGTAATATTAGAAAAACTTTGATGAACCTTGTTCCAATTCTAAATTAGATTTTTCTAAACAAATATCCTTCCAAATAAGGTATGAATACCTGATGATGATGGCAATTATTTGATATTTGATATTTATTTGTACAGTTTCTATTACAATTTCACTACAATAACTTTAACATCAAACATGCACTATTATACAACCTGTACAAATACATGAAATTGCTGACCCAAGATTTACTCGTTGACTGAGGTCCCTTGGCCATAAGCCTTTGGTTTTCCTGAGCCGCTAGGTGTCATTTCTTTTTGAGCTTTGCTTCTTTTGCCCTATACCACTTTTCTCTTAACCTATATAAAAATTCCCCTATACATCTATTTTTCTTTTCACCCATCCCCGTTAACATGCGTAACATCACTACCTCTTTGCTCACTGTCCCATTTCTTATCCCATATTTTTCTCCTGCAATTTAACTCCTTACACTCTATCAGATAATGAACAGTGCTCTCTTCATCTCCACAAAATTCACATATCCCTACCTCATTACTTTTCAACTCTTTTAGATATATTATTCCTACTCTCAACCATGCTATGCCTTCTCTTCCAGTTTTGTCATAATGATCTATATATTTTTCCCTATCCCATTTTGTCTTTAATTGCTTATAGAGTTTCAAAGATTTCTTTTCTTCTATACTTTCCCATATCTCCTGCTTATCTATGTCTTCTACTCTGGTTCTCACTTCCTTCCAAAACCTGCTATGATTTGACTCCTCTGCTCTCCATAAATCTCCCACATCTATCTTTGATACCATTCTTCCCAATTCCGACCACTAACTAGATGGCAATTACAGTCTAATGCCTAAATCACTCAAAGTGTGATAGGCATCCTGAACTGACTGATGTCATTTTAAGACTAATATTGTTACCGACATATGAACATGAACATTATAACTTCTAATGAATACTGTTTTTAGTAGTTATGTAGAAACACACATATTTTGCAAATGCTTTGAAATCCTGATTTTATGCTGTCAAAAACTTCTTTAATAACTGTCTAAATACAGTGAGCGCCGGGCAGGCCATTATTAAAATTCAGCTATTAATGTTAGAAAAAGAATGAAAAATAGTATGAAGAGGAGGAAAAAACGTTTAACGTTTAACTTACATTTTTATTTTATTTTTTGTATCTATTTTCCCTGTCTCTTCCATCAAAAACAGAATCAATTTTATCAGGCCATTAAAATATTTATGAAAATGGGAATTTATGATCTCTAGAGAACATCAACTGATAAGACAGGCAAGCTGTGTGGGGAAATGGTGTCCAAAACTGACTGCTTTCTCAAAGCAAAATAAGCTTGGAAGTTCTGCATAAATAACAAAAATATGACTTCTAAAAGGCAAGATTAATAGTACAACTTAATAAAAGTAAGGTTGTACTTAAAGTTTTCCTTCAATCAATAGAAAATCACCATATGGGCAGAAGAGAGAATATTATAACCTAACCATCACCATAGTACACAACTATTTCTCAAAAAGTATTATGGAATATGAAAACTAGTTTCCTGTACAAATATAACTTTAGAGCCTACTTAAAAGTAGCTTCTTCACTTTCAAAAATGTGTCTTATAGAAAATATGGACCACTTTTCATCCAAAGTAATACTTGGGAACTACTAACAACATTCCTTGGCTCAAAAGAACAGAGGAAAGCAAACGATGGTATATCTTCAATAACATTTGATACAACTTTGAATACTATACTTACAAGATAGGCCATCATTGACAATGTTTAATATGCATTTTTGCTTATCAACTTATGCTAACCTAGGAAGAAATAGACACGTATTTTGATCTTAACTTTTTAAAATTCATGAACACACTTAAAAAGCACCGTCATACTGGTTCCTGGTGACTAGATATAAATATTTCAGATATAATATAACCTTTCCCAAAAATCATCAGGTTGAGAATTTATGACAAGCGATAACATGATTCCCATTTGTTGCTGCCAATATCAATTATAAATAATCTACATATCACGTATAGATCTGCTTTAATAAAATATCTACTTTCAAAAATGATTTTTAAAACACTTCTGAACTCGAATACATGCTGAAACGATGTGCAAGTTCCCTGAACTTTTCCACTAAAAAGATTGAATAACAAGCTACAAGCTACAGTTCAATGAATATATACATATCCACATGTTTTGTTTTTACAGCAACTTTCACTCAAGTTATCCTATTTACGTTTAGTACTAGTCTAACATCTATCAACTGTCATTGATCTGCTGAAGTGTGGTAGAAAACATCATCTCACCTTTTTATCTATTTTAACTTCAAATAATTGATTATCTGCTAATGGCTCGCTACTAAAGACTAATCCGTAATTGAAATCAGCGAAATTGCGCGTGGCGGTTCTATTTCCATTCTTTAACGTAACTCTTTCTCCACACTTTCTGTGAAACATAGCTGCCATTATGATTTTACGGTTCCCCCACCAGCTGTCATTATCCCCATCGTGAATCCTGTTGGTGCATGCGCTACCCCTTCTCCCATATTTACATAATTTGTGCAAGGCGGATATTTTAAATTATGTTGCTGGGGTAACATGGAAAAACAACTTGTTACCATAACATGAAGTTACTAAATATTGTATTTTTGGAGACGTTATATTTATCAAAACAATGATAGAGTCCTTATACACATATACAACTATATTGACAGGTTCAAACCCAAAGCAGGATGAGGAATTTTATCGGGCGTAAAAATCCTTAGCATGGCTTCGTTCGAAAGGGAAGTAAAACCGGTAGTCCCATGTCGTAGATAAAACAAACTTAAACTTAATAAAGTTTTATCTGAAAAAATTAAGTGGTCTTTCACATTCAATATAGAAAGGGACGTTCAGAACCAACGCAGTTAAAGAGCATCCATAAATAAAGCTCGACTTCTTTACAATTGCTACACATGTTACATGTGTTGATAAACACTTTACAGAATGCTAAACATGTATATACTCCACTCGCCACGTGTTAGACACTACATGTGCAAACATAAGTTTTGCAACACTAACAATATATAGCAGGGCTAACTTAATGACAGTAAATCGAGAACACATTGAAACAATGCGCAATCATTCGGCCTTCGCCACTGTTTAACCATTTACCTTGGTTGTGATTTACTGCGGCTGAAGCATTGGTTTGGTCCATGATGAAGACTTGCCGCTTTTAAATTGTTTATAATGCTCTGAGCTTGTAAGGTGTGCATAATGTGGAAATACAGTCGCAAACATCAGAGTTATCTGAATTGACTCTGCACTACAAACAATACCACCTTAATCAGCATTCACCTCGAGACCTGCCGGTCGTTTCGCAACATGTCTGTTCAGTGGCGTGGCGTGATCGTCAAAGCGAGAGAAGTTCTAAGTATAATAATTTTCATTAAGATAAGAGATAATAATGACTCAAAGAACTAAATAGTACTCCTAATATTGTACAGTCACACTTAGGTCCTTTTTGCATTGCAAGATTGGTCACACTACATCATTGCTGCTTCCCTTCTCCACTCAGACGTCCCAATTTTTCCTAGAGCTGTCCCACACCGCGTGAATTAATCTAACATAGAGCAAGTGTGCAATTGATATATTTCTGCTAACTTAACATTTCACAAGAATTTCCTGTTTTGCACCACTATCTATCTACCAATTACTATTGCTAATGCAATTGATATGTACTTACAATTGTATTTAAAAGCGCCACATAAAATAAAACAAAAGATAAAATTTTCTTCACAGACTATAGAGGCTTCACGCGACAAAATCTGGCAAGCACTTCCAACTACCAAAGAGTTGTGATTGCTTCCGGAAACCTACGAAACGTGGTATTCAAGGTTAAGAATGAGTGAATACACAACTATTCAGTATTGAATGAGCTTGCGGAACCGGTCATTCGAGCTGTCAAATTGTCCGCAGAACCAGGATGTTTGCGAATAAATTTTAAAAATGTATTCAGTGCAAATAAAGTATTGTTTGTCATTAATTGTTTTTCTTCTTTTTCTCCTGAAATTCTTGGGGAAGCGGCACTTCCAGCGCTTCACTGCTCGCTTCGCTCCGTCTCTGTTATATGTAGGTTTGTAAATTGTCCTTTAGAAACATACGTTAGGCTGCGTTTTATTTAATAATAATAATAATAATAATAATAATAATAATAATAATAATAATAATAATAATAATAATAATAATAATAATAATAATAATAATAATAATAATAATAATAATAATAATAATAATAATAATAATAATAATAATAATAATAATAATAATAATAATAATAATAATAATAATAATAATAATAATAATAATAATAATAATAATAATAATAATAATAATAATAATAATAATAATAATAATAATAATAATAATAATAATAATAATAATAATAATAATAATAATAATAATAATAATAATAATAATAATAATAATAATAATAATAATAATAATAATAATAATAATAATAATAATAATAATAATAATAATAATAATAATAAAGTTAATTGTCAGAATATAATTTCGTTTGTCTATTATTTAAGGTACACCTGTTTTTACTTTCTCTACTGCGTACTAGCTCGAGACCGAGATTTTAGTGTCAATACTAGATATTTTGAGGTATGCTGAATCCAAAAAAGAATTATTCGCAATAGTTCCCTGTATGTCTGTGCACCGCATAACTGAAAAACGAAAAGGTCAGTTAACACCAAACTTGAAGTTCGGCATCTTCCAAGGATGCTTGCTAGAAGATTTTCAGGAAAACGCACCCCACCCCCAGACTACCCTGTACATGCGAAATGTGAATGTAAAATTTCATTACATTTTTAATGTAATGTCATATAGGTACATTGTTTCATGGAGTGATTTATTCCAGAATATTCTTTGTTATTGGTGAAAATTATCCAATACTTACACATTTTTTCAAATCAGAAGTCGGCATTCTTTCCATTGTCTCTTGACCATGAAAGCCAATGAAATTTAAAAGCCATCGCATAGAAACCACATTTAAAAAAAATTGACTATCACTTAAAGCAATATTTCCATATTCTCTTGTAAGTACCTATAAGAAAATCAGCAGTAATAAATTTTTGCAGATGTTAACTAAAAAAAAAAAAAAAAAAAAAAAACACATAAAGAGATAGAGGAATGAGCGATTTATAAGAATAGTTTATACAAGGGTAGAGAAGTTCATGTGAGTGCAATACGTCAGATTTTTATAGCATATGTGTACGTGTGCTGTAAATATTGCATTCAAAATTGAGAAGCGATTTTCAAAAATCGATAGATACAAACATTTTCCATAATGAGTTATACATTGCAATCGTATGATTTTTACTTTCCGAATCATACTACAGAAGCAGATTTTGCATAAGTCGATAATACGGTTTGTACATGCTACCAAACTTAACAAGTTGATTTTTCTATCCTAAATTCGTTATATGCAATTAATTACCTACATAAGTAGATAAAGAAAACTCGATAGATGCTCGAAAGCATTACACAGTCGAGTAAAATATCATTTGATATTGTATTGGAGGCACTAGTTTTCATCTCAGACTGAATTCTTTGTCTGTTTGTTTTGTTCGCTTGGTCCATCATTGGGCAACGCTCTAGGATACTTAACACGTCATAGAGAAAACAATCCTCACCAAAGCAACATAAAACGTTCTAACTACTACCATACATCAAAATATGCTTTGTTTTCTAATTTTTATTTTTTATTTTTTTTATTTTATCACCACTAAACATATAACATAAGTAACATTTTAAAAACTATTACTACTACACATAATACGAGGGCTGTTCAATAAAGAATGATCATAATATTTTTACGGCCATAATTTTTCGCACTAAAATTCAATCTTATTATACTCTGTTAGCTTAATGTGAAACAAACACGCCGTAGTAATTTCATTGTTGGTACTTCTGGTTCCCGCGTGTGAGAACCAGGCAAGTTCAGACACGTTCAGTATCGCCTACCGCTGCAATGGAGGTAACATGCAGTTAAAGTTGATGTTAGAGGAAGATCCGGAGTTTCTTTCAAACGTAGTTACTACTGATGAAACTTGGCTACATTATTTTGATCCTGAGAGCAAACAGCAAAGCTCAGTGTGGAAATCTCCTTCATCACCAACCCCCAAAATAGCAAAAGTGGTTGCTTCTGCTGGGAAAGTTATGGTCATCTCATTCTTTGATCTTCATGGAATGGTTTATCAGCACCTTGTACCTGCACACACATCAGTTACTGTACAATACTACAGGGATGTCCTGAAAACATTTCAAGTCCATATAAGGCGCAAAAGACCACATTTCCGTGAAGCAGGCTGAATGCTGCACCACGATAATGCACGGCCGCATATTGCCAGTGCTATTGCTGAATATCTTGCAAAAATCAACGTAAAGTGTATCCCTCACTCTTCCCATAGTCTGGATTTAGCCCCGTGTGACTTTTTTCTATTCCCTAACTTGAAGAAAGGCCTTCGTGGAAGGCATTATCTATCATCAGAAGCAGTGGTGAAGGCTGCGGAAGCGATTGAAGGATCTCTCAAAAAATGGTTTCAAGCATGTCTTTGAAGATTGGCAGAAACGCTGGCACAAGTGCATTGCATTCAGGGGAGACTATTTTAAGAAGGACCGTCAAAATTATGAGGATGAGTAAAGGTACGTTGTCAAAAAAAGTTGTGATCATTCTTTATTGAACAGCCCTTGTATTATACTATTACTCATCCAAGAAAAATGGGTCAACCATTCGTTTGTGGTTAAGATAATACATTAAACCGAATACAATGATGCATTACACTCCCTTTATAACAGGACACTTTAACAATCATTCATATATTCCTGTACCGAGTAATATGCCTTGCTGCACAGATAGCTTTTAAGAGCAGAATTATACTTATCTATGTTCCCCCAAGATAGTAATTTTAAGTGTTTTGGAAGTACATTGAATATTCTGGCACATTCACAGTATACTCCTTTCTGGAAACAGGTTAATCTAGCACTGGGTTTATGTAAATTCATTCTTTGTCTAGTATTTATGCTAAGTATATTCACATTCTGTGTAAAGTAGTCTTGATTTGTGATATGGAAACACATAAGTGTAAATATATATTCACGAGAAAGTGTTAAAATGTGCAGCCTTTGAAACAGATCCTTACATGGAGCTATAAGTTGCTGTCCCATGTCACTCTGATGGCTCTCTTCTGTAATATACTCTCTCTCCAGACTCCACCGAGTTACTCCAGAATATCAAATCATATTTCATTATAGAATAATGAAGACTTCATTTTCGGGAAGAGTTTTCTCCGGTTGTTATCAGCTGTCTGGCGATAGTAAATGCACACAGTATACGCATTCTTGATGTGGCATTAGATGTGGCTGAGTGTATTTGTTTGAGTGTAAAAATAATGGATACAAGTGATGAATTTTTGCAATTTAAGAAGTGCTGAGCAACACCAACTCCAATACTTAGACCATAATACGAGAATCGATTGTAGGAAAAATGGCGGTGCTTGTGGCCCAGCATGTCTCATGTGTTCATGAGAACTCCTAAGTGGTTTACCGGAAAAAACACGAATCAGTTGGAGAATTTAGTGTCATGTCGGCACGTTGGCCATAGTAGCTCAATGGTTAGAGCGGCTGGACGGAGACCAGAAGACCCGTGGTTCAGATCCCAGCTATGGCATTGAATTTTTCAGTCTGACTCTTTCTTTCCATACTTTAGCCTACACACGACCAGTGTGAAAGAACAATTAATTTCCGAAAACAACAATGTCTACCCTTTACAACTCAGTAACAATATGGGAAGCAGTCATTTGCAGGTTCTTTTTGCGGCGAAGTATACTGCTCTCATCTCTAGCCTTGAGAATCTTAGGCCGACCACTTCTAGGTTAGTATGGAACCGATTTCCTGGCTCCTGCCTTGTCAATGACGCTCTGTATGACCGACCGTGATTTAATTCTGTCTCCGATAGCTCAGAGAGGATTTAGAGGTTATTGCAAAGTCTTAAAATAATTTTTCTCTCTTCAATAGTCATTGCATTCCTTTTTCGGCACATTTTACTTTACTTCCGCAAACCACTGCCCTTGACATCAGTCTGTACATGCATGCCACTTGCTGTCAGACAAATGAATGCTGGCTATCCAAAACGAATGGGTGGCATACGACGTAACCATTGTTTCTCGTGTAGTTCTGTTTGGTGTATGAATACCTTTTTGCAACAGAAGTTCACAAATTGGTTTTGTTTTTATAGAAATGACGCCTTGTTTACAGCTTATATCTATTTTCTTTTGATAAATACAAGCTCATTGAAGCTGCCACCTGCCAGTCCAATAAATATCGCTATATCCTTACAAATTCTTAGGAAAATCAATCCTTATCGAAGGTTCTGTAAAGTATCAATACTTTCCGTCCTCACTGTATAAACGTATATGCGCTGTGACATAATGTAGTGGTTTCCAAACGTGGAAAGCTCATGGTTTCAAGTTCATCTATGGAGGTGTTTTTTTTTTTGTTACATTTATTGGATAGTGCTTAAATATTAAAAAAGGATTTGAAGACTGTTATAGGCAGTGTGATCTGTAGATTACAGAAACCAGATTCCAAGTGGAGGAAGCATGATGTTGATTACGTACCTGCTGCTATTGACTGTTGAAAATCCCCCTCTGCTTTAAACATGTGCAGCAAAGGTGTATTAATATGGCATTTGGGTTAATCTGTGTATGCTAGTGAGGGTTGTCATATCAGAGATGATGATGATTATTATTATTATTATTATTATTATTATTATTATTATTATTATTATTATTATTATTATTATTATTATTATTATTATTATTATTATTATTATTATTATTATTATTATTATTATTATTATTATTATTATTATTATTATTATTATTATTATTATTATTATTATTATTATTATTATTATTATTATTATTATTATTATTATTATTATTATTATTATTATTATTATTATTATTATTATTATTATTATTATTATTATTATTATTATTATTATTATTATTATTATTATTATTATTATTATTATTATTATTATTATTATTATTATTATTATTATTATTATTATTATTATTATTATTATTATTATTATTATTATTATTATTATTATTATTATTATTATTATTATTATTATTATTATTATTATTATTATTATTATTATTATTATTATTATTATTATTATTATTATTATTATTATTATTATTATTATTATTATTATTATTATTATTATTATTATTATTATTATTATTATTATTATTATTATTATTATTATTGTTGTTGTTGTTGTCGTCGTTATCATGATGTCACAAGACAGCATTTGCATGTTTAGCCCTTAAATTACTTTTAGTGGATCGTCTCCCATTGCTAAAAGTTGAGTGCTTCATTCTAAATAGTTTTTACTGCTTAGCCTAGGGTTGTTACTGGAAGGTATAGTATACCACAGGAAAGAAAGTCTCCGGGGGATGAGACGCACGGGGTTTGGAAAAGGTTCCTACACCCTCCCTCGGTAGCTTATGTCACCGCAAGTCAGTTCAGTTACAGACCATTCAAAAACATTCTGACGGCTTCTACTTTTGTGAACGAATCTTCTCGGCTTTAGTTTGCAGAGTGAATAGGGTGCATATTTTTAACGGTTCTGCTCCTTGTGTAGCATGCATTCCCCTGTTACACAAATTCGCTGTCCTTTTCCCACTGTGTAAGGGAGCGCATTCCTTTCAGGGACCTTCTTTGCGTTGGTGGACAGTACATAATGCTTCACCCATTTCTCTGTTCTATTTTTTTGGTTTATCTACTGAGGAGATTCTATTCTTTCTACTTGTCAAAAAGTCTGATCAGTCCCAATACAGAGAATTGCAGGGAGAACGGAGGAGATTGACACTGTCACAAACTGTTATGTATATTATAGGTGTAGGCATCAGACACGATTTTCTTACTAGTTACTAATTGGCATAACACTATCACATCGGCGATTACGAAAGTCTGCTGTAGGAAAGCTTGCTTTAGGTCAATCACTGACTGACTTGATATAGCAAGAAGGAAGTTGCAGTAAGAAATAATCCGCGCTTTAGGTCAGCTCAGATCAGAAAGCGAGTCATATTATTAATACGCATAAAACACTGCAATGCTAGAGGCTTGAAATTCTAGAAAGATTACCACGCCCGGCAGAAATATAAAAGCCGTTCTTGTTCTACAAACAATAGTTTCGAGGGACGTCTAGCACCTTCCTTCTCACTACAATCCTAAATTCCCAAAGTTACCCCACAAAATCCCATTCTAAAATTCCTATCTGTGGTAAAACCCTATTGAGGGTGGGCACGCAGCAAAATCATTCAGGCTTACCATAGCGTGCCAGCATCGACTGACGGACGAACGGATGGACGGACGGAGTCAGTGTGTGTAGTGGGAGCGTCAGTAGTACAGAAAAGTGAATAATAGAGAGAGCAGGTGTTGCTTCGAGCCGAGTGTGGTACATTCCAATCTCCGTGATAAGGGATCGACAGTCGTGGAACGGCCAGGAAGCAGTTTACTTCTGAATATCAGAGCTGAGTTAAGGTTCGATGTGTAGCTTCATGTTAGAGGGAAATCTTTGTGTTGGTTAGAAAGATTATAGCAGCACATGATTATAGTGCCTGCTACGAGACTTAATAGAAGTGATGCACTTTGTAAAAGAAAGGCTGATTATGCGTTGACATTGAGCTAACACATCTTGGATAAAATAAATAAGTTTTGAGATGAACTTGTTTTTCGTCTTCTGTCACAATACTGAGCCCAAGATTGTGGATTCAAACTAGCCCAGAATAATTTTTTTAGTATGCTTAAAAGTGATAGCCCCTGTCAGGAGATTAACTGGCTCATAAAAGAACTCCTTCAGGACAAAGTAATGGCACATCAGCAGTGCTGATATGATGCTCGAAATTGATAGCAATGTTAACAAACAAATGGTGCAGTTAAGATAAAAGAGCTTGGATGAAATAGACATATTGCTCTTGTAGTTTGATGATAGTCACCTTATATGAGTAAGTACTATAGCTCATTATGTCATTCCTTTTTCAATTCTCAGAGGCAGTATCACATCTTAGTCATGCATCTCTATAAGAAATGACAATGTTAACAAGTCCTCTCCTTATTTAAATTTATACCTACAATGAAACGCAAATATGAATTCCTGGTTTATTGCAAAGGTGGGGCAGAGCGTTTGAGCACATTCTGCTTCTCTTTAGCATAAGGCAGAGGCACTTTTTTACTAACGCCTCACCTTTAGTTCGGCCGCATCTTGAGCCGAAAAGTAAAAGAAGTAAAAGCGTGCTGCGGGAAAAAGTCCATGCAACAAACGAAGTTTTGATAAATGAATTCCATGCGCCAATGTTTCTGCATGGCATAAACAGAATTTCTACTTCCTTTCGCTTTTTGCTCAACTTTTAGATCGAATGTTGGTCTCCCTAACATTTTTACACTAACCCTTTCTTCTACAGCTCGCCTTGAAAAGGGAGTTTTCAGAAGTTAGCCGTGTTCATTATTTATTACTTAAAGTTTTCATAATATTAAATTACCCATACACTGAATAAAGTGAATTTATAACACGTTTCACACTCACACACAATATAAAGAAACTGATATCAGCCACTAAAAGGAAAACTTGGATACAATGCGAGCACGCGAAACACATGCACTTGTTACGGGGGATTCCCATTATGGTCGCTGGAATGAAGTATTGTGCCAACAAGATAGGTGCATCACAAACAATCTGCCCTGCGATTTAATAACCATTAGGTATTGGCTCTATTTACGTAAGAAGAATGCAGTTAGTTTCTAGAGCTAAAATATACAGCAATGATAGATTGCTAAATGATTGTCAATGCATATTCAGGTTCCACAGCTACAACTATGAGTGGTGGTGGTCCTGCTTCACCGTGCGACGAATGATCACCGTGCTACACCCGGATGCAGCACGCATTTGTTCAAAAACCTAGTGAACTTAAGGCAAAAGGGGAAGGTTGTACGCATGCGCAATACTGATTACCAAGCTTGCTGGCTCTCAGCACGAACTCAAGAATGCATTGCATTACTCAGATGTTTTCCACGCAACATGAATTCATTATTGGTCGTGCTCGATTTCTTATACTTATAATAATGCATTTTTGTTTACGTGGTATTTTAAAATTTCTACAATATGATTTATAAAACAGAAAATAGCGTGCTGCAGCACTACAGCACGTAAGGACGAGCCGCCCCTGGATATAACCTATTACCGTAATCTTTAGAATTATAAGAATGGTGGTGTTTATCACCATGAAAAGTCCAAGTTAACTCCGTTGCAGTGATTTTGGCATCTTCTGCGAAAATTGTTCTGGCAAGAATTTAAGGAGAGGTTGATTTTTCTTTTGTGTGATAATATTCGCGTTATTTTCTGATTGTAAATGTTCATTCACGGTCTTCACCCCATCATATTTAAAAAGAGATACCGCTCATACTACACTTACACATACACATCACTATCAACCTTTTGTAAGCACTCTTTATAATTTCTTCATGGAACCAACTTGGATAATGTCTCTTCATTTCACTGTAATTACCAGTGGCGGCCCATGTTGTCCGTTTTGCGATTGCAAGAGATGGAGGGGGGAGGTTAATAGTACCAACATACAGTAATGAGCAATTGAAAACATATCCTCAAAATTATCTTTAGAATGAAAATATAGGACTATATTAGCTTTAAAACACTGAAATACAACTTACAATTTCATTATCATGCAAGATATGTATTACAACACCACTCTATTCGAATATTTCGTTCACACCTTTCACACACACTAACAGCATCTGTTGGTAGTACTGGGAATCTCTACATCCGGTGTTGTGGTCAGGAAGTTAAAACTGTCTGCTAGCGCCAATCAGCATTGTCGCTGCTATGCGTGACTCCCGAACCCAACACCGTGTTGCCAGGTTAAATTTGTTTGAGACACGTGGTTTTAGCTGCTTGCGCTGGAAAAATTTCTTTGCTTATATTTTGCGTGCGTGAATTCCGATTTTTAATGTCCGTAAGTCCTATTATTATCGCTATTATAATAATATGGCTCCTGGTTCGTGTAATATGCAAGTACTGAAATATTTAAAATACGCATTATTACTCTGCTTGAAATACCCGCTAAAGAACTGGCAACAGCCTGCTTCCCCTCCCGAGAAATGTCAGAGCCGGAGATAGAACGGCCGAACAGTAGGGGGGCTGCACTGATTATTGGAATTTTACTTTACCTTAATTATTTGAAGACGAACTGCATACGGCGATCTTTCTTTGTAGCAAACTTATTAACCGCTCTCTCGTTGAACTTTGGGATGGTTTCTATCATTTCTTTTTCTATAGACAACATAGCAAGCGCAGTTAATCTATCTTCTCCAATAAAGTTCCTAAGGAATATTTTAATTCTTTTCAGTGTGGAGAAACAGCGCTCAGATTCACTTGTTAGACGCAGAGTAATAGTTATTTTCAAAAGATTTAACACAGCACAAAAAGTGGCTCTAAGATAATTAAGTAATTTTACAGCACCACCAATATTTCTGAATTATTCTTTTGAATAGATTACTGAAAGTTCTATATGTAGTTTGTCCTTATGAAACATTGGGAACATTTTTATGCATTCACTGAACGCATTTTCTGGAAATATTGAATTAAATTTCTCAAATTGTGAACCTTGTAGCAGGGAAGACACAGAAAGATGTTTTGTAAACTTGAAGCGAAGATTCAGTTGATTCCCTATTTAAGGTCCATCTTAATGGTGACTCATTTTTTAAAGGAACTTGTAAGACAAAGCAAAATGAATTTCTGCTGTATATTTAATCAACTCCCTGAACACCCCTTGATTTTGTGACCCTTCATGCTCTTCATGCCTTCTTAGGAGTAGCTCATGATAATCACAAAATTTCAGTGGCCCTATTTTTATGGACTTGATCGTTGTGACGATCTATTGATTCCTTATTTGGCTTAAACATGTCTGTACATTTACTGACCCGAGTGTAGCAAAATTAAGCATGTTATTAACATGGTTTTTGGACATTTCATGTTTATGAAATTTTTCATATAATCTCTTCAAGTCTGGAACTCCCTTTTGAACCCATGGAATTTTGGCTGCGGCGTCTAATTAAAAAAAAAATAGGAAAGGACAACAGAACAGGTAAGGGCTGACTTCACAGCTACATATCCACTCATGCGAGTTCGTGTAAATTTCAAGACTGAAGCAGCTGTTAAATTGTTTTTGGCGGCTTGTTGCACTTTGACTAAATGTTTAACATAGGAGTCGGTCTTCCTCGCACTTTAATGTCACATTTGTCTTGCAGTGTTAAAGCGCTTAAACGAAGCAACTTTAAGTACTCGACTGAATTACTTATTGTTACAATCACATCATTGATAGCAGTGTATAAAGTCACATTTGATTATACTTTACTGTCAGAAACAAAAATACATTTGAATCGCCGTTAAAATGCTCAAAAACCCTCGATTTTACGAAAATCCGAACGAAATTGCACTTACACCGCTCTTGGGACTGCAAGCATCGCGCAGTCCAGTGAGTTCACTAAGTTATGGGGGGGGGGGGGGGGGGCGGTAGGTCGAAACGTGAAGCGGGGCAAGCGGAAGCAATATGCACGTTAGTGAGTTGTCCTGTCAGTCTAAGAGGGAGAAGCGGTTTCTCATATGAACTTGCCGCACAGTCTATGAAATTGTTGTTAAGACTTACAAATATACTGAATTTAGGCAATTAAGACAACAATTAAATAAAATTTGCTCTGGGGGGGAGGGCTGCAGTTCCACAGCCCTCCTTTATCGGCTGCCACTGGTTATTACTAACAATTTTCAATTATGATAAAACTAGACTATTCATACAAGATCCGAGCGTTCTAACAATTGTGGGTAAACTGAATCAGTTGAAAAATGACAATGAACGAACAAACACAAAAGTAGATGTTACCAGTAGTGTCAATGTTATTGTGCGAGCCGAACATTACACACGCAACAATGAAAAGTTGTCAAATACGAATAGAAATGCAGCGTTTTGTTACAAAAATAAATAACATAATTATTCAAAATAAAGAGTAAGGTCATACTGACGCCAGTAGATTAAAGTCATACCAGGAGAATTCATTCCAAAACCGGGCACTTTGGGCGGCGTCCGGAGTTCTGGCAACCCAAGTGATTAGAGAAAGTTATATAGGTATGCCCATGTGCAAAATATTTTTTTCTGCCAACATTTATCTTCATTATTTCCTTGATATGCATTGGCCATTTTCAATATGCCACACGCCATGAAAATAGTTTTGTCATTCAGGTTCTGTTGTAAAGGTTAGTTTAGGTAATAGTTCTGTCATTTAGGTTCTGTCTAAAATTTACTTTGATCAACGCTTTTATTTCACTAACTTTTACTATTTAAAATTCTCAATTATCACAGTTTTGAAGTTAAATGCTTAAAATTTTCACTGACCTTCAGGTAATAACTTATTAAGGATTGAAACATGTATGTGTTGGTATTAAGCATTTTAAGTAATTATGCATGTTTGGAGGAATGTAGTAACAGTGACATCCAAATTAATTGATACAACTATTAGTTGGTTTTTCACACCACCTCATTTACATTTTTGGGGCTAGTTTCGGAAGCTGTTATTTCCATTTATAATCTCAAAGGTCCGACTGCCATCCGTTATTGTTGTTGCCTGCAAGATCACTTGGATTTTGGATCTTCAAGGTTTTTCTCTGTTGGCATCTTTGCAATGAATGAATGATGAATGGATTTCTGTAATTCCTTAAGTGGAACATAGGATCCTCTGAATAGCACAAACTCAAGGCCCGTAGGCAACGGGTCGAGGATCAGAGGTTTCCTGATCAGAGACATTCCGGGATGAGTGATCAGCCCAACGCAAGAAGTGAAAGTACGAGAGGTGAAGCGATAGGAACGATGATGATGGAGCTATCGGTGGAATGCTGACGGGGAAACCGAAGGATCTGGAGAAAACCCGCCCCAGCACCATGTTGTCCACCACAAATCTCACTTTGCGGTCGTCTGTGATCGAACCGGCCTTGGCGAGAGTCAAGCAGTCTAGCCGCTCAGCCATGGCGCGGCCTCATTTTGCAATAGTTTCAAATAACATTTAGATGATGCATTAAAACTATTCAATCTGCAGGAAAGAGCTATCAGATTCACAATAGAAAAGGAAGTCAATGGAAGTCAATTCCAATCTTTACTTTTCTTATTCACTTTTCTTTAACTTTCCAAACAAGTTTCCCATCCTTCTATTTCTACTTTAATTTTACACTGTAACCATTCTTATGGCTATCATCTTGCTTTGCATCTTTTTCTATTTCCAAACTTTCTCTCTCTGTACTGCAGTTCTCTGTTAAAATAAGAATTATACTTTCTATTTCTTCAAATAATTCACTTATTCCTATTCTGTTACCTCTTAACCCTCTTAAGTACATTGATCCCATTCTTATCCAAGCCATTCCTTCCCTCTCCTGTATGTTACATTGGTATACTTGTCTTTCTCTCCCCAATCTCTCTTTATTATCCTATAAAAATTTAATGATTTTCTATTTTCTAGGTCTCCCCGTATCTCTTGTCCTTGTATTTCCTCTATTCTGGTTTTGACTATTTTCCAAAAACTATCTACATTCCTATTTTCTAGTCTCCATATATCTTGACCTTTTTGTATTTATTTTAATTTCCCAATCTTCACAAAAAATAAAACATATGAAACAAATGTTTTCTCATGTATATTAATCAATGTACCCAACAATTTCCTTATATTGGTTTTAACTATGAAATTTAAGTGGAATTTTAGTAGAAAATTACTTGGTAGAAGGAATATTAGCTCTCTAATTTTCTACTTCTGTTTGGACTGTATTTAGTGTAAGTTAGGTGAAGACACATAGCAAAGTTAGCAACTAGAGTCTGTAGATCAGAACAGTTTACCAATGAATTTTCTGATATGGCATGAGGATATACCCTCTGTTGTCAGCTTTTGTGAATCTTGAAGAATGTATTACTATACACAAATTTAATTAAAAACATGATGGTTAATTTACTGATGAAGAACAGTTCTCTCTATAACAATGATCTAATGATCATGTCTCTGTCAGTTGTTGAAAGAACTTAGTGATGAAATTTTGGTACATTACTTCAGAGAATGCTCACTCACTTATCAACTGTTGAACAGTCTTAAGGCTTAGCTTGACTATCATATATAAATGTTTATTTGGAGAGAAAAAAAAACTCTTAATTTGTAATATATTAGAATAAGTAGTCTAATATAATTTGCAAAAGTGAAAATGTTCATATGCATATAAATAATAAAATTATGTAAAACATTACGCTAATACGACAAACAAACTTTAAGGATGCTTCAATTGTTACAAATGTATATAACAAATGATATTGTTCATAAGTTAACTTCAAACAACTTTTCTTAAATTAAACTAGGCAATTCTGATTTCTAAATGGAACCACTCTCTGCCTAACAAGTGAAGGCCATCTACATATTGCAAAAATGTTTCATATGCAAAGCCTATAGACAATCAGAATTTAAACTATAAATTGTCCGAAAATCAACTCAATTTGTAATTTGATTCTTCACTTCATTATTACTAGCTTGAAATAAAAATATGTTATCAGTCATAATTGATAACGTAGTGCTTTGACAAATTTCATATGTTATAGAGATATAAATAAAGTTACATGTGAAAGAATAACACTTGGAGTAATTATAATGAATTATTTATTTATCATGCATGTTTGGGGAACTTAGTAAAGTGAGGTCCAAATTAACTCAAAAAACTATTTGTGCTATAACAACATCATATAAATAAAAATTTAAGTGATGATGTGTTAAAAACTGACTAAAAATAGTTTTTTTCATTATTTATTTGTTTTGTAAGCATTGAAACAGATGTTTTTTCTTTTTTAATTTTATATATTTGTACATGTTATGTGGTTATATCACATGGTAACTTAAGAAACAATTTGTTAACTGTAGGATCTTTAATATTGGGTTTTAAGCAATTAAATGTTGAAACACACTAATATTCATTGCCACATGCATATTTTCAGGTTATGCAAAGGATAGGGAAACATTCCAACTAAAGAAAAATTCCCCTGCCGCTTAAAGGAACAGAACAAGGACTACTCCGCAAAAGAAGCAGTCTAAAATAGCTGATATAGAGATGTTGAATGGTTTTGTAGGTTTAAGAGCTTGGAGGGAAGAAATAATGTATGTGATTTTTTAATAATTACTACTCTTTTCAATTAAAACAATAATTTAATTTGAAACTTTTTCTTTTCTTTTTGTTAAAAATGTACACATTGTTTCATTATATATGACATTCTTTCACAACAGAGACATTATTCGTCTCATATTGAACTATATTATATGCACATTATAATTCCAAACATAAAACTGTAAAATTGCTTGAGTGTATACAGCTATTTGATATCTACATATGTGCATTTTCATTCCTCATATTCAATCGCATTACATACATTTTTAAGAGAAACAATATTAATAAACAACATTTTGTCTTTGAGGTAAATGCCATTCAGTTCTTACAGCTTGTGGATTCTGATAACTATGAAATACCATGATTGATGTATTATTACAAAATGTGCTACAAAGATTTATTTTAAAATACTGAAGAAAATATTTAAATCACTGCAGCAAACAATATCTTCAAAATTAGTTTTTAAACACTTGTATTTTTCAATGAACTAGGTAGCATATATGGTAGTGAACATGTTATTTTAATTTTCTCCTCTGGCCCTTAATAGTTTTTTATCTACCTCTTAAAAACTCTTGGATTATTATGGTGCGCAGCTCTTTTCTAAAGTTCTGTTAAGTTTTAAAAAGCTGCATTTAGCTTTCAAACTGTTTAGTTATTATGACATAGTTTTTGAGGAGTTCCTATGATTTGAATAGTTATAAATAAAAGCATTGTTAACAGTGAAGCTAATTTCAGGTATAAAGACTAAAATTGAGTCATACCTTTTAAAACTTGTAACTTCACTCACGTCGCTAATCAGCTGATGAGACTGCAACAGTTTCGAAAACGTTCCTGATTTTGTAAAAGGACATGAGTGAAGTTACAAGTTTTAAAAGGTATGACTCAATTTTAGTCTTTATACAGTTCCTATGATTGTCCTATATTCTAACAATATGGTAATACTGGGTATTCAAATAGATTTATGTTCTTCCTGTTATAATTTTGGTCAGAAAATCTTTGTTTGGCTAGATATAAGATCCACAATTTTATCAAAGGGCCTGTTATTCTTATTCCTGAATTTTATTTAATTTGTATTCTTGCCGTTTCATTTCTCATTTGCTACTGAAACAAACCAATTTATCTAAGTTTTGGAATTTTTATTCAATTATATTCAAATAGATATGAAATGGTAGGTGTCTGCTGAATGCCCTACAAACTTTACAAATTTGGAACAGTTGTGGCAGTACATTTTGCAAGATCACTTTAAGAACACTGCAGGACATTTATCAAGGCATGATATTAACTATTAAGCTGTACTTTGTGTAAAGTTATACTCTACTATTGTCCTATTCTTCAATAGCACATATAGTTAGTGTGTCATTGTTTTTGTTGTATATTTTATAGTGAAACTCATTTCTGGCTTATAATTATAAATGAGATCCCTAAACTATTTGAATACCCAGTACAATGTTGAATAATCCTTTATGCAACCACTTTCTCACAGGCTTCTGAAATGCAAGATATCATGTCAATTCACTAATGAATGATACCAATGTGTCTATACTGTGATAGTTTAGTTTAAAGCACCAGAGGGTTTCTGTAAATGGTTATAAATAATAAACACTTTAAGCTATTACTTTTTGTTTTCTTTTATATACCATTAAAAAGTAATTTCTCGCCATGCAAAGCAAGGAATTACTATAGTAGCTTCATTTCCTCTATATTTTTGACAAATGTTTATTTGTAAAAATTACTCAATGCTCTTTGCATTTGCTATAAAGAAATGGATAACGTTTCAATATAAATGTTTATCAATTCATAAATATGTCTTGCACACTGCTTCTATTAGTGACCAAGAACACTTTGCGAATCCACTTTCCCGACATGCTTTCATAATATTTTTATAGCAATTTATAAGAAAACCCCTCTGATGTTTAACCCCTTTGCTTTCAGCCATTGTCTGTGCCATTGCTGCATGTTAGCCAGTATTGATTTTAAATCACAGTCAATAATATAAATTTATGAGTGTTCATATTCAAAATATTTTAGCAAACAGAAGAAAGCATAATAACAAAAGGACAATAAGAAATTATATAGAGATATAACCTAAATAAAGTAACCATAGTACTTCTAACTCTGTAATGATTTCAATTTACTTTTGCTGGTACTGCAAAAAGCAGATTTGTAACTTTACTTCTTCATAGGTAGATGGAAATGAAAGCTGAGTATTTTTATTTCAGGAGACTGAATGCTTATACTTTAGTACTTTTTCTTGGTTTAGAGTGAGATATGCTGGTATTGAATTAAATAAAAATATTCTAAAATCAATATAAAAACAAAAATCAATAGTGCTTCTTTCAGAAACTTACTTGTGACGGTTTTCTTTTACATCTGAAAGCATCAGTAACTTATTTGAAAATTGCATTTGATGTTATGCTGCGAAAGCATATCATAAAGAGCAACATCCATAAATAGAGGAGCAAAATCAGGCACATTGTGTCTTTGTAGTAAACCAGCATAAGTAAACCTATACTGTAAGTACACAGATACATGTGTGATTTATATATTAAAAAACATATAACATATTATGTGAGAGGACTGTAACTTATGATCTCATACCATTACCACTTTGTTAAATGTGTAATTTTTCTACGTCATAAAACAGCAAGATGGAACAGTATTTGCAGCTTTCATCCATGTATAAGAGGAAGCATTACATATACTGAGAAAGTGTGGAATGCAGGGCAACTTAACAACTGAATTTTTCCACGGGGTTAAATTCAGAATGCAATCAGAAGCTGCAAGCTTGGCTGATTAGGTGATGCAGGCACATAAAGAATACCTTATCCAGTATAGAATTTTGAGTATTTAGACTATCTGAAAGTACCAAGCATATAAATTCCTTTTATTTTCTTCTCCATTTTTTGCTTAAAGTTTCCTAGTTAAGGAAAATATTTAGCAGTCACCAATTCTATCTACAGTGATTTGCTAGCTTACAGTTCATCTGTAATACTAGTTTATTAGATTAAAACAAAATAAAGCAAAATTAATAGAATGAATTTTTATAAATCCTTAAAAACTATCTTGGTCTAAAGAATTGAGTATTTTTATTTATAGATAGAAACATTACCTTTTGTATGTACGTAAAAACCAACAAGAAGCAATTTAATCTCTTTTAAATTCTATGAAATTATCATATCTAACACTTAAGAGAGTTAAAACAAAGCAGTAACAATAATTGCTTCCAAATATAATTAAAACAACTATTTTTTATTAATAATATAAAATTAAACTATACAGATAATTCTTTATCACAATTTTTACAGCTATAAAGATTCTTTCTTCAAGTTACTTTGATATGGCTTTATGCTTATGCTTTTGAGTATCACACGTTTGATTTTTTTATGATTCTGAGAAATGAAAGAAGTTTTATTCAAGCATTACTTATATTTATGCTAAAATGTTGTTGGTTTTTGCAAATTATTGAGCATTGGTTTCTAGCTTTTGAAATTTTAGTATTTAAAATGAACTCATATTAGAAATAATTATTGAAAGATGTTAACCAATATGTTGCTTATTGCAGTATTTGTGAATGAAATGCTCATATGCATTTATGTGATGTTGCTGATGTTTCTACTGTATCCATTTTTTTCTACTTAAAATTACACATGCTAATACTTAGGCAAAAATGTTCATATACATTTATGATTCTTCCATTAATGTTTTTAATTCATATAATATTTCGCTAATGGTTCTAAATTATTCATAATACATTGCTTTTGCTACTTAAACTTAAAACTCATTACATCATACCAATGTACAAAAAATATAGTCTACGCCTTCAGATTCTGTTTTTCACATATCTGAAATATGATAAAATATTCTTTTCACAAAATAATTTGTTTACACTATCACAGTACTACTAGAGTGGTAACATTCACACTCATGCACATGCACACAAATTCACAGATTTTTTCACATGCATACAAAACAGATTCATAAATACACAGAGAAAAGGCTAAATAGCCCTTTCAGAAGGAATCATTCTTCAGGCATGTCCATCTGTTTATACCTATATGAAAAGTGGACATGGATGACAAAGTAGTCTTCGGAGAAAACTGTTGACTACATCATTTGGCATGAATGTGCATTGCAAGCAGTCTATTGTATTCTTCTAAACCGGTACAGAGAGATGTATATGTACAGATCTCTTCCATATTTCTTTGTGTTGTGCAACTGCTTAAAATACTGAACACAGCAGTCTTATTTTCCATTTGGATACAACTTTCAATAGATTGAAAGCTATAATAAAAGCATTTTGTATATAACAGATAATGACATTTTATTTATTTATATATTTATTGACAACTATGTCAATAAAGTCTGAAGTAAATAAATTGAATGTTTATTACAACTTTTTCAGCTTTGTAAAGATGAGAATGATTTATTGCAGGAGCGAAAATTGGAAGCTATTGAAAGCTGTCTTACCAAATGAAAGTTAGGACAAAACTTTAGATATTAAAGAAAAGCCACTATTTTGTCTTATACCAGCATTTGTTTTCATATAATGGTGGTAGAGCCATCTTCACTGGTATGAAATTTGTCTGAACATTGAGCTGATCTCCTCTATTGTTTTGTTTTTTGTTTCTGGTACTTTCTTGTACACAAACAAAACGAAAAATACCAGAAGTATTGCAAAAATGATGAATACATTGCTGCCCAAAGCAACCTGAAACATGAAAATCAAATAATGTGTACCTATGATTCTCAGTAAAATTAAAGCATGAAATTTTATAGTTTATCTGTAAAAAACAAATATTCTGCACCTTGCTTTAAATATTCTTGAAATATTTTGTTACTTATGCAAAACAAAATAAATAGAAGATATAAAATGTTAATTAGATGCTTCAAAATATTTCTGAAACATTAAATTTTAGTTTCTCTATGTAGAGGAAGTTATTGAGTGTTTAGGTTGGCAACATGTACGTAAGCATCTACTTTTATGCATTGTTGGTTATAAGAAGTACTTGTTTAATAATAAACAAGGAGAAAAAACAAATAAACATGCTTAGAATTTGAACTTGCAGTTGCACCTTGCCTATACAAGGTTTATCCAACTTAGCTTGCAACACTGCTTGAGAGCAGGCAGGCACTTTAAGTTCCATGCAATATACCAGGTGAGTCAACTGCCCCTATTTATTTTTGAATTTATGCAACGTGCTAAGCAACATATGTGACTTATGCCTTTCTTGAATGCCTTCTAATGGATGATTTACACAATTTATAGAGGACGGGTAGATAAATCAGTGCATAAGTGTTGTATGGGACAGAAAGCAATCACTATGTATGTCAATTTCAAAAACTTCATACCCAGATACAGAGAGCTGCAGTAATATTTTATATGAGTTTACAAACGTTTATTCATTAACATACATTCACACACACCTTTAAACATGCCCTTGAATGAACAACCTATCACATGCATCAGTTAACAATAACATTGGATCACAAAATGGCAGATCTAAACAATGGAACCAAATGGATTTAAATCTTCAACCAATACGTGTTTTTGTTGCACAGTTATGTTAAATTACTAAAAATTAGGTAGATTGTTTTCACTTCTGTCACAAATTACAATAGTTTTTAGCTCATACAGTAATTGTAATGGTGGATGCAGTTTTTTTTTTTTTTTTTTTATTTGTGTTAGAGCTATCAAAATGAGCTCAAAACACTGTATGAAGCTGTAAAGAGCATCTAAAGATTTGAGGTGGGCCTTAGGTCTGCGGTTATTTACTAGTGCAGGAACCTTCCCTTGCAATGTAGCATTGGCTAAATGGTATTATATGGATTACTTCGTCACTTTGCCACTTCAACTTGGGTTCAAATCCTTTGTGACCAGTTCAAAATTATTATTACCCGTTTTTTACCTCTTGGATCTACAACTTGATATTATAATACAAATGACATTTTTATAACATTATAGATATTTTCAAAATACAACAATAGCCATGTTTTCTACTGGGACATAGTCATAAATGTCTAGTCTGTACTAGATATTTTATTATGGTCGGTATTGTGCTTGACCCATTCAACCAAGTTTCAAACCTTTCACAAATGCAAAGTGAAACATAAGATTTAAGCATGAAAAAAAAAAAAAACTATTAGATTTAATGTCGTCGACATACTCCTAAAAGTGGAGCCTAACTGCATAACATGGTTTATAACATTAGATATGGTAAATATAATAAGGCTCACAAAGTTAAACATCATCCCTAATTGAAGATCAAAATAGCCTGTAATTACCCTTTGAAGGGCAAGGGCCTCTCCAGTGTGACGGTAGAGTGAGCTTGGCACAACTTATATGGATTGTAACTTATCAGATTGTCACTCTTGTGTCTTTATTTCACTATAGAACCAATAGCAACAATAAATAAATTAGTAACTAAAATACAGACAATAAAGACTTGGGGAAAGAAAAAAAAAACACAATGTGACATCGCTTCAAACCTAGCCCTTGCATTACCATATGTATGCCAGCAGCTAACTAATGCACTCGGGCAGTTGTCACATATACTGTCGCTCTTTGGGCAAGCACAATTTATCTAGTACTATATGCATAAAAACCCGTTGTTTATTTAAGCTTTTCACAACTTCTAGGTCCTCATTCAGGGCTGTAAGTATTACTACTGGTTGCGATAATACTGATTAGAAGGTCAGAGCTGCAATAACGGCTTTTATGCTAAAAGGGTCAATGTTTTCACATTAGAATGTAAACTGCGGGTTGCATAGATAGGAACAAATGGGGCAGCTGACTTACTTGGTATATGGAAATATTTATAATTTGTAGTTGTTATGCTTTAAAGGTTCATTAGTTTTATTGAATTTAAATACATAATATTTTTTCATTATTTTATTTTATAATTTATGTCCTTTAACTTTTAAGTCATATCGGACGATGAATGGAATGGATGAAATTATGCTCAAATGGGCCCAGGGTCCATGGAGCTTAGAGTTACCCGACATTCATCTTTTAGGATAAGGAAAACCCCCTAAAAGCCTCATCCAGGTAACTCACCCTGACCGAGATTTGAACTCGGGACCTCTTGAACATAAGGCAGACATGCTACCATCTGTGCTACCGAGGTGGGCTAAATACATAGTAACATTACTTTTAGGGGACCAGTACAAACCTATCTTCTGCAGTTTCCAGCTGAGAAAAGTAGGTTGTCTGTGAAATGCCAGTTTCAAAACTCAAATTATAAGAGATTGATGAACCATTGTGTATATTCTACTGAGAAAATTACTTCTTCACATACCTGTAGAGGAAGGAAGCCAATTCCAACAATGAAGTTTGCTGTCCAATTTACTGCAACTGCAATACTAGTGGCTGTACCTCGAGCAGACTGGTTAAACAGCTCAGACACCAAGAACCATGGAATGGAGCCAGGTCCAATTGCAAACATTACCACAAACAGGATCACCAAAAGGATGCATAAATATGACACCCATAGTGCAGATGCCTAGAAAAACATAAAAAAAGAATGTATCACTTAGGATGCAGTGTAATTTTTACTCATTCTCTTCTGAAGTCAAGTACAGGAATATTTGAAAAAAATACTCTCATATATTTTACATTTATCTTAATAAATCCAAGCAGCCAATTAATAAAAATAAGTTGCTGAGTCAATTTTCTTAAAACAGGAGTAGGAAAATATTTTCATTGTATAGAGAAAATTCTTAAGCATGTAATTTGTGATAGAAGTGCAAAGATATATTTTCTGCATTTCTAAAGTGCTGACTAACAATGTTGAACAATGTTCTGTAAACTCTGCTTGGTTACTTCAAATTAAGTCTCTCCTCCCTCCCCCACATAAACCAATTTAATTAGTTGGAATAATTTTATCTAATACAGTGGCAAGAGCAATTAGGTAGTAAGTTTAAATGTTTCTGCTGATTATTTGATTTCAAAAAAGAGATTTTTGTTGCTTTCTTCCACTCATCTGGTACTCCATATTTCAGATGATAAATTACAGAGATTTAGGAGCCTTAGTTTGCCTTTCATCCTAGATGATTGATGTATTCTGCTTTAGATTTTTTTTAGATCCTTTAGATTTTTTTATAATAAGTTATTAATTACAAGGTTCAATTCTTTAATATTAAATTCTGGATTAAACATTTTATCTTTGAGTATAGATGTTGATTTTACGTAATTCTAAATATTTTTCTTCATTTTTAGTATTCGCAAATAACTGATAGATATTAGCTTTGTTTGTTGAATTAACTTAGTATATTAGCTAAGTTATTTGTTGAATTTATTTTCTATTTCACTGTCATATGTAATTGTTTTATTATGATAAAAGGTACCTTTTCATTACCTTTCTTATTTTCCATTTTATATATGAATCTTTATTTTTTCCATCTCTTCTATAATCAATATTTTGTAGATAATGATTAAAAAGTTTTCTTTTAATAATGTTAATTTCCTTTTTAAATTTAGATCTCTGTTTCCTACAAGTTAGCACTCCTTTTGGATCTTCAAACTTTTCAGCTATGATTCTAACTAGATCTTGTTCTTTCATTTTAGGTTTTAGTTTTCAAAAATGTATACTGTTTTTAAATACATCCTCTTGAATGTATTTCTTTGCTATTTTTAAAAGTGGGATGCTGTCTGAAACTCCAACTGGAATACCACTGCTTATTTGTCATCCTTCGGGACTAAATTTACATTAAAATCATGGAACTGTAATATTTAAGATGATTGATTGATTGTCTTTTTTCTTCATGAATACATCAATATTATGGATATATACACATATACATACATTCCATTGTAAAAGATTTTATAAATGTTGCACATTCCTCTAACATAAACTGTAGTCCTGTTTAGCTTCAATGTGAATTTTTGAGGTTTTGCAATTATTTCATTAGGCAATTGTTACAATATTTTAGATCTGTAATACTAGATTATGTCTTTCAAATCTCAAGTAAAATATAAAACAATCTTAAATATTGTAATATTTATAATACTTTCAAGTTTGAGATAAGTATGAAAAATGTACATTTTTCATGATGACTGGCATATATCGTATTTATTGTTTGTAAAATTTCCGTGTGAATATTCTGGTAGGAAACTAAGGTTGCAATGCATTTAATATAAAATGATGTGAAGGCTAACTTTTCAAAGTTTGTAAATGATTAGTGAGGGAGTGAGTGCATGGGTTTAAGGGCCTGTCGACAGCTAGTTCATTTGGGTCCTTGTAAATATTCTTTGTACCCTTAATAAGAAGTTTCAATGTTATGTGATTAATTTGGATGATTGATGTGGAAAATAGAGGTGTGGTGTTATTTTTCTTCTATTGTTTTATATTGCAAATAATTCTCAGGAAAGAAGAAATTCAAATACTGCAATAAATATGTTCAAATTCAAATTTAGAGACTTAATACCTTTATTTTTGTTAGAAAACTAAATTACAGATATCCACCAAAAGGAAAAGATAAATAATAGGTGTCTACTAAGTATTATAGCAGCTAGCATTAACATATAACAATAGCATATCATTAAATTAAGTGCTTACTAGTCACACTTTTGCTTTAGCATCCTTTTTAAAATTATGTCAAGTTTTAAAAGGAAAGAAATTTAAAAGTGAACCGAAAACATAGTTAACTCAGAAAGGTATATATAAAATGGATGCTTTATGACATTTTTGTAATAATTTGCAAAACGGTAAATAGTCCCATGTAGCAAATATGTAGAATACCTTATGAAAGCATCAAATAGGTATGTTAATATTACCTATTATACAAGGCAAATGTGTACCTGTATCTAATCTTTTTTAGGCTTGTATTCTTAAATATTAATGAACCTTTGTAAAAAATTATCTACAACCATTATTAATGTAGACTCTAACAATATCTGAAACTTATATGAAGTCTATAGACAATAAACGTCGTCGTCATCGTCGTCATCGTCATCGTCATCATCATCATCATCATCATCATCATCATCATCATCATCATCCATCATCATCAATCAATCAATCATCATTATCGTCATCATCATCAGTCATGATTATTTCATGGAATGTTCATTGTGTTAACAGCAATTAAAGCTTAAAGTATTTGTATCAGTTTCATTAAGATTCAAAACACATGTTCCTCAAGTTTTATTCCTTCTCTGTACAATCTTTCTATGCTTTTTCATTATGAAGGTGCACTTTCAAAGCAATGACAGAATTTTGAGCCTACTTTTAATTTTCTATCAACCTAAAACTTTGTTTAAAAGGAGAAATATCAATTAACTTTGGTTGTAAGACATGCATATAAATCAAATCAAATACATAAATGCTCACCGCATAGTTCAAACAGATGGTGAGGAATACAGTTGTTACACACATGCCTGAGAAACCAAGCAAAAGTAAGGTCTTTCGTCCAGCCTTCTCTACAACGACCATTGATACTAATGTCATGATCACATTCACAGTACCCATACCCAATGTGGCATACTGAGCACTTGTATCATCAAGTTGTGCCATTTTGAAGATCTTTGTTGAGAAGAACATTACCTGTGAACAATAAAATAAGAATATTACTAGAAGAACTTTTTCTCATACAGAGAAAAGTTTATTTGGAGTAAGAGGCATAAGCCTGGAAATTATATAGTTCTTTCACACCAGCCGTGTGTAGGCCAAATGTTGGACAAGTGAAGTCAGAGTCAGACCGAAAAATTCTATGCCATAGCCGGGATTTGAACACGGATCTCCCGGACTCCGTCTGGTTGCTCAAACCATTGAGCTACCATGGTCGACGTTATTACACTGGCATGTTGGCCAAGATAATTCAATGGTTAGAGCAACCAGATGGAGACCAGGAGATCTGTGTTCAAATCCTGGCTCTGGCATAGAATTTTTCAGTCTAACTCAACCTGTTTAAAAGATATAGCGGTTTTTTTTAATATAATTTTTAAAACAATTCTTTTTATTCATAATTTTATTGATACCTATCACCACAAATTAACCAGTAGAGTTTTTTCATATAGAAATGCACAAACTATAAACTATACTTATTTTATAGTACTGCAACATGAAAAACTTTGGTGCAATTGAGTTTATTTTTTAAATTTTTTCCCTTGTAAAGATAACATCAAAACAACCTTTTGATATCTTTGTAAATAACAGGTCATTTAAAACATAGAACAAAATTATGACACGTGAAAGAAGAACAGAATATATATCATAAAAATAATAATATAGTTTTTCAAATATTTCCATTTGATTGTACACAGTGGAAATTAAACTGTGTGCACTTCAACAAGACTTTTGAATGACTTTAAGGCAATACACTTGTGAAAAATAATGAAAAGTAGGGTTTTGGATCATACCTTACACCTTAATGGAGTGATTTTTATTTATTGTGTAGATGCAGGGGAATTGGCCATTGGATATGCCGATGACACCACAATCATAGTGAATGGAAAAACGGAAAGTGAAGTACAAAATAAATCCAATCTTATACTTGAAAAAATTAGTAGTGAGTTAGGAAAACTAGGCATGGTAATAAATACAAGCAAAACAGAATGGATGCAAATCACCTTAAACAAAGAAACACAATCACATATGCAACTAACATTAGATAATAAAAAAATACTCGAAGTAACAAAAACTAACTTCCTTGGACTAATAATAGATAACAAACTAAATTGGAAACAACACATTGAAAAAGTAGTAAAGAAAATAAATATGGGGCTATATATTTTAAAACAGGCAGCACAACAAATGGATAGAGAAACTCTAAAGCAAATTTACTATGCAGTCATACACTCTCATTTATGCTATGGGGTAGTATTATGGGGAAATGTACAGAAAAAAGCAATGGTAAGAATATTACGACTCCAGAAATATGCCATCAGAATAATTTGTAGATTAAAAAGGAAGGATTCGTGTAGAAATGTCTATAAAACATTAAATATATTAACATTTACAGCATTGTATATATATGAGTGCATTAAATACGTAACAAAAAATTCTAGCAACCAAAATAAAAACATGTACATACATACACATAACACAAGAACAAAACAAAATTATTTCTTAAACAGATTAAGAGGAACATTAAGTAACAAAAATATAGAAAATAAATCTAAAGAATTGTACAATCATTTACCGAATCAAATAAAACAGATAACAGAAGAAAAATTTAAACTTAAAGCAATTAAAAAGTACCTTGTAAAAAACCCAGTCTACTCTATAGATGAGTATAAAAGGTTAAATTAAAGCTTAAATAGTAAAGGTACCCTCTGCATATTTTATTATATTTTATTATTTTAATACTGTTATGTACAGATTGTATTTGTTAAACCTGTTGACGTATCCTATGTATTTGGATCATATGGATGAAAAAAAGGTTACCCTGAAGGCCGTAATTGCCATAGGGGAGTGTCTAAGCTATGTAAAACTGATTACTATGACAAGCACGACTTAGATATTTAGGGCAGATCAAAACCAGTTTCCAGTAATGGACATGCTGATGATGATGTTTAGTTAGATAGATTTATTCACTGTTAATGTAACAAAGTATACATGCACCTTTGTCTGTGAGTATTGTGTTTATGTATTCTCTGTATGAAATATAGGGGATGAATAAAGATTAATTTCAACTATATCCCAAGCTATCATAGTCATTTTATGTCCGAAACATTACAATTTTAAATGCTATTACTCTAAAAGTGTTTCTTCTGCATTATTTTATTACAACTTAAAGAACTTGTAGATGATTTTTTGTTTTAAATAAGTTCTCAATTTTAACACAAAATGTTGTGTAAATCACATGACACTAGTTGTATTTTGTCACACAAGAATTAATCTAATTAAGAATAACCATATCTATTTCTCTATAAAACTTTCAAATAGTTTACGGATGTTTTGCATATTGCATCTATATTAATAATATCCTAATTTGATATATGTCAGTGAAATATGTAGATTTTCGCACTTCATGAATAAATTTTTTCTTCTTAAATGTTTTAGTTATTACTTACAGCATTGATTCCTGATAACTGTTGGCTGATCATAACCATCATTGAGATCATAAGTGGGATGCGCAGTGATGCATTAACAAACATTTCTTTCATGGTCACCTTTGGTACAAGTTTAGTAGCCTCATACTCTGTTCTCATATCTTCCATTTCATCATGCACTTCAATAGTACCTCTTAACCACGTTAGAGCTAAAAGAGTAATTAACTCTCTGTAATATTTACAAACACCACTAATTTATAAATAACATTTATTTAATTCAGTACAAGTAATGAAAAACACATAACACAAGGAAAAAAAGAAAAATCTTAAGTGACATAAACTACTTTCAGCACCCAGCACAAATGCATATCCATATGCTAAGTGCTTTATATTCCAATAAAAAGCGTTCCTTCTAACCTTTACATTCCTTACAATTGACAGATGAAGTTACAATTCTTTATTTTTCCTTCCATTAACAAAAGCTGTTACTGTATTTAAACTTTTGACTGCTGCCTCTGAAAATTGTATCTATCTAAGTTCTCACTTTTAAGATTAGCCGTAGTAACAAATTTCAGTGATGGAAGGAAAAATAGAAAAATTGAAACTAGATATGTCAGCGGATATCTAGTATCTGAAAAGAGATATGTCATCTGTCAGATGACATATCAACTTAAAAAGGGTAAACATGCAACAAAATATAATTTAGACTTATGCTATAAAAAACATTTCTTTTACATAAACTATTTAGTTATTTCAGTATCTACATTTTCCCTTCAGGGGGGGGAAAAAAAAGTCTAGCTCCTACAATTTTTTAGTTGTACAAAGTTCTACAAATGCAGCCATTAAGAGGAGGACTTCACAGGCTATTCACCAAAAACTGAACATTCATTTTTAATTTGTAACATTAAACTTTTAGGAAACTGGTTTATGCACTTGTCACCTCAATATTCAAGGTCCAATATAACATGTATCCTTATGAGAAAATGAGCCTTATGGATTGTACATTTGCATCTCATTAAGGTTCAGGTTTCAGCATAATATGAGCCACTCTCAGGAGAATGTGACTATGGAGTGAGTGAGTGAGTGAGTGAGTGAGTGAGTGAGTGAGTGAGTGAGTGAGTGAGTGAGTGAGTGAGTGAGTGAGTGAGTGAGTGAGTGAGTGAGTGAGTGAGTGAGTGGAGTTACAGGGTCTGTGGACAGCTAGGTCATTTGAGCCAGTGGCAAATAGACAGGCAAAGGTTTTGCCTATAAATGATTAATATAAAGCATTATTACTAAAATTAGGCAAGTGAGTCAACCTTGTATATACTTTTCTCCACTTACAAGTTTTTTATGAAGACTAGTTTCTGGGGACTTCTCCCCTATCATCAGAACTGACGATAGGGGAGATGTCCCCAGAAACTAGTCTTCATAAAAAACTTGTAAGTGGAGAAAAGTATATACAAGGTTGACTCACTTGCCTAATTTTAGTAACAATGGCACTCCACTTTTTGAAATACTTCTTTTTATTCTATATAATATAAAGTATATTATGCACAAAATAATTAGTCATTTTTGGTAAAATAAAAATTAGAAATATCTTTTTGTGAAAACATAGTTTGAGGAGGGAGAAGTTATTTGAAGGATTTTGCCTACTTAAATTGTGTAACTCCAGTGTGGAATATGATATCTGAATTTTTGTTCTTAAGAAATTATGTTTGCTTGTGTGCACCCACACCCACCCACACACCCCCACCCACCCGCCCGCACGCTTGCCCACCCACCCACCCACCCACCCACCCACCCACCCACTCACCCACACACACACACACACACACACACACACACACACACACACACACATACACACACACACACACACACACACACACACACACACACACACACACACTAGCATGTACTTACATACACATATAGAAAGCAAGGTTTTCTCCAAGTAGCACTGTTTACATAATTTAATTTAAGTTTTGCAAGAATATCAGTTACATTTATTTATTCTTGAGTCCTATGCTTAAATATCAAAGGGACAAATCTAGCATAAGTGTTTGTGATGTAAAAGATAAAGACCTACCTACCTACATGTTCAAACACTTAAATGTTTAAATTATTCTCTGTTTTAGTTTTCCTAAAAAAAAGGAACTGAAACTGTTTTTCAGTTATTTTTCAAATTATGAAAATCAAACATTGGAATATTAATTTCACAGCCAAAATAAAATAAACAGACTTACCTCTCTGGGCTTCTAGCTCCTTGCCCTTACTAAGCAACAGGTACTTTGGTGACTCTGGACAGACAGGCAGAGTGAAAAGCTGGAAGAATCCAGGTACAACGGTAATGGCTAAGAGGATTGGCCAGCTCTCTGGAGTACCCAGAACTGATTCCAGTCCTAGGATTTGTGATACCAAGATGGAGATAGTGATTACCAACTGATATACTGTGCCAACCTGAAAAAAATTAATAAGAAGTGTTGGTTTCAAATTGGAATTAATAAATTAATGACATAATGGGTCATCAAGAAGTCACACTGCAGCTCTTGTGAAATCGAGATTACCTTAGAGGCAGGAATTCCAGTAGCAGCACTGGGTATCTTGAGCATATGCTCAATACTGTGAATACTCACATTACAATAACAACTCATCTTCTGACAACAAGTAATTATGGGTGATAAACAATTGATAAACAATCAGTTGGTCGGAATGGAATGAGGAAAATTTAGAACTATCAATGCTATCTCAAACAGTGTGGAGAATGTTGTTGAGGACCCATTATTTGCAGGCAGTGATTTCAGGTAGCTAGTGCTCTAGCAGATAATTTTAACTTTTCCCCCATCCTCTTTTAGTTTCTCCCAAACATTAAACATTTTACAAATTCATGCTTATTCATTATACTAGCACATACATCCTATGGTATTTTAAAGAAGCAGGCTGTTTGTCTTTTGTTTTCTTATTTAATACATGGCTGATCCAATTTCATAGAGCTGATGTAACTATCAAAAATGCAAATGGTATAAAAAAAATGCAATTTTACTAAACAAACTAGTTTGTTTCACATAAATGTTTTCAAAATCAAAGCCATTAAATTATTTATATTAAATGCTTAAACAACCTTGATACATAACAAAGTTCAGAAAGGGGACTTAGCATCTCAACCTATATAAGATCTTTCATGTATATGCCCCTGATTAGGTGTCCACTTAGAGGGAGGGGTGAGGTGAGAGGATATCATGGGTGATTAATCCTCAGAAGAGATGACAGCAGAGGACAACTATAACAGTTATAGTTATAGTTACACTTTCTGGTGGTGACTCACACAACTGGCTCCCCCCCCCCCCCCCCCTGTGGCTTACAGATCCTCTGGGGACTTGGAAACTGGAGACTTCCCCTGAGCTGGAGGATAAGGATTTATAGAGAAAAAATTCTCTGCCATGCACATTGAAACCTCTGTTGACACTTAGAACCCATATAATATACAATAAAGTATACAAATTATTTTTAAAAATATATGGGAAAAATATCAATATACCTTTAACCACCAGAACAATATAACATAGCAATGTTGATTTGAACCAAACTTGGATTGATAACATTTTAAGACTTGTTCAATGAATAAAACATTCGGAAATTTCTACATGTAGCAGCAGTCCTTAACATTACAAAAAAATATTTCTTTCTTGAATTTATTTCACATCTTTCACATCTTTGCAACGTCTGCAAAGTTAGTTTTCAATGTTACATCTGCATATTGCAACTAATGAACTTATAAATTAAAAGGATTGGCTAAATATACAGTGTACATTAGACAGAATACATTAATAATTGGAAGTTACTATCATCTGCGTAAAGTTTAAGTGTTTGTGATATACAGTCAAGTGAATAGTACTGTTTTCATGATTGGCCACATAGAGTGCAAAGACGCTGATTGGATGCAAGATGAAACCCTTCCCGAATGCATATTCTGTAGTGAAATCCTTATGCAGCAGTCCTCGTAAACATGTATCGCAAGGGAAAGTTAAGCCCCTTCCAATCTTCAGAATTCATCACTGGAGTCGAGATGAATCTTTGATCTATATCTTCAGCTTTTTCAGATCTCTCTTTTATGTGTGCTTCATATACTGGGGTGTGTGGTAGGTTGTATATTCATGCAATTTCCCTTATGAAGAAGATAGTGTTGGCAAGATGATAAACTATTCTGGATCTCCTGATCTAGAAAAGTACTTAGAAAAGTAGTCTCTGCAGGAAGGAGGTTTCGACTACTTCAACTCCTTTCAGATTTTAGCATTTAACTGAGCCCAGATTTCAGCAATTGTGTAACACACTATTGGAAAAATCTTAATGTGAAATAGTCTTATTGCAGTTTTAACTGATAGCTTTTCAACATTTTGTATATCAAAAGTGGCCCTTTTTACTGCATTGCATCTTTCCTGGATATGCTTGGTGAGGGACTACCCTATCACTTGTAGTTACACCCAGATATTTATAGCAATTGGTAAGTCCCACTTGGGCATTCCCATAATTGAAGAGGTCCTTCTTGTTCACATTGCCTCCTTGCCTAGATTTCATTACCTTTGTTTTGCTTTTGTAAACTTCTAGTTCATGCCCAGTCATCTAGTTTATCTAAGCTATTCTGAAGAGCTAATATATTTCTTGACAGGATAACTATGTCATCTGCGTGAATTCTGGCCTGTTTATTTGGGTGTAAATAATTGCAACTAAAATATTAGTTTTCTTGTAAATGAATATAGTTTTATAATACAGTAAAACCTGCCTAAAATGGACTCCTTATATGCCGGAAACCTGGAGAAATGGAAAATAAATTTTGGAATGGAGCTTTTTCCCATTTAAAATTATTCTCTAAGATGGAAAATTGCCAGAAATTAGACGATGAACTACAATTATTGTATATAAGTTGAAAATGTGGTACATAATACATATCAGCCTATTATTTACACTTCATTCTATATTATTCCTTCACTGTAAACCTGAGCAATAATTTCTTTGAATTGAAACATAACCCTGTTTAAGATGGAAACCTATGTAAACGGAAAATAAATACCAGAACGCTCACACTCCATTTTAGAGAGGTTTTACTGAACTACAATACAAGCATGGCAGCACCAGAACTTTCAGTTTGAGAGGTTCTTGGGTGAACTAAAAAATTAGGCAAATCAATTTTAATGGAGGCGGACTTAATTGTAATATTTGTTTCATACATAGATATAGCACACTGCACAACCAAATGACTATGTCATAACACTGCATATTTTACCTTCTGTTTTGCAGCATCTATGTTTTAACACAGTCTGAAATACTACAAATCTTGAATAAGCTCTATGTAATTCTAGAAAATCTAGTAATATGTTTTTGCATGTCATTCCACACTAATAAAAATTACCAGAGAATCTTCTGTTGTATCACTATAAGCTGTGAATATATAGGTAAATGAGTAGCTCTAAATGAGACATTAATAGTTTTCAAGGATATCTAGTTTTTTAATAAACAAATTTAATTCAGAGTATATAAATTATTAAATATTTAATTATTTAAATATTTTACGTACTTAATTTTAAAAGGGATTGGCTTTTATAACATAATTATAATAGTAAAGTAATTAGAGAATTTTAGAGTTAATCAAATTCTAGGATGTAAATTATGTCAGAAATTTAATAAATCTGCTTTAAACTGTACTCACTGCTCCTCTTAGATGCATTGGTGAGATCTCTGCTAGATACATAGGTGCCAAACCAGCATTTAATCCAGAATTTATACCTATTAGAAAACGACCAAGGATGACCATTTCAAAGGAGGAAGCTGCTTTTGCACAACCTGGAAAAGATCAACAAGCATAGTATAAACTTGAAAGAAGCGTAGGGACAGTGAAGCACAAATTAGTACAAAATTGAATCGAGAATATATTGACACATTGCTTCACTCACACTGTTTATTCAAAGGACATGTTTCAAGAGCTCTTGAAACATGTCCTTTGAATAAACAGTGTGAGTGAAGCAATGGGTCAATATATTCTCGATTCAATTTTGTACGTATCAACAAGCATATTTTAACAGTAACCCTAAATAGTGCACTTTCATTGATCAAAGGTTTCAAGAGACAATCTGTACTGCACTAATACATACTTTAATTTTTACTTTAGTATCTAACTCCAAAAAATAATATGTTATTTTATTATTACTGAGATAACCAGTGGAAATTCATCACAAAGCTACTAAACAGTGGCTAATAACAGCTCATAAACTACTTGCTATGAATACAACGTTTTGGAGCGCAAATTTCCACATTATTAATTGTTTTCCAAAATTTGGAATCTACAGTAACTTTTATAGCCAATAAATAAAAAGCAGGTGCACTTCTATTTTGTTATTTTGCATTAACTAAGTGATATATGGTGAATGAGGTTAGTCATGGGTAAGTTCATAAGTAAATAACATGAAAAGGAAATATACAATAAAGGCAACTACAATATAAAAAGTAAGAATTGGAATTGACTGCTGGGTTTATTTGATTTCAACTCTAGTTTTTACAAAGCTCATAAACCTTAACAGATTAAGGTAAGAATACTTTATGATGGATACTTTATTTGAACAGCTATTCTGAGTAAGGAGAGTGAATAAGTGAAGTATTTCATGTGAATGAACTGATTCAGCACATCACAGGTATGGTAAAGCTGAACTATGTCAAAACTAGTCCCAAAATTTAACTGTTAATCACAAGCTTTCTGTTTTAGTTAATTGATGGATATTAATAATTTCTGCACACTAGCCGTATATAGACTAAGATTTTTTATAGATAGAGTCAACATGAAAAATTCAATGCCATGGTGGTTTACCGGGGACATATATGAGTCAAATGGAGAATTTAATGTAAGGACGGCATGTTGGCCATGGTAGCTCAATGGGTTAGAGCAACTGGATGGAAACCAGGAGATCCATGGTTCAAATCCCGTCCATGGCATGAATTTTTCATGTTGACTCTAACAAGCTTTCTGATTTAAGTTTTGTTAGTGAATCAAGTTATGAAATTGCCAAAATAATTTTTGCTCCAGTCCCAATAATCTATCCCTTTTTATAATTAGTTTTGAATTTGATTACATAAGAATATTACAGCTTATGAAATAATGTAGAAATTATTTCTCTCTAACAATGAACAAAATATTGTTCTAATAATAACATGGGATCACCACATAAAATTTTGACACTGGTTTAATTTCTAGCAATCCATTACTTACCTTGAAGAAGACCAGATAACATGACCAGAATGTTATTGAGAAGAAGGCCACCTTTGCGACCAAATCGCTCTGCTACGATACCAGTGATTGAGCCACCAATCATACCACCCACACAAAAAATGGATACAGCAATAGACCAGATCATTGTCACTTTTGACTGAGGTGTGATTTCTCCTGTTCTGTTGGTATCAACATCTCTGATCCAATCTTCAATGAGCTGCAACAAATTCAGAGCACCAAAATAAAATTCATTGTACAACTTTGAAATAGCTGTGTAAATTTATCCTAAGGTTTTTTCAAAGCATAACAGTACATATTTACTGTTAAATAACATTTTGACAGCAATTCTCCCAATTCTCCCAAAAATTTCCAAGATTACTAAACTCAGTTAATGCAATGACATTTTATATTTTTAATATAATATGAAGATTTACAATATAAATACAGACAGAATATACATATTTTAATAACAGGTAAGGCATTTTAAAAGAGGAGTTAAAATCTATTGAATAAGTAGGTATACACTTTTTATTTTTGCTACCTTGAACATATTAGATAGAAAAGGTACTGCATTTCACTAAAACATTTGATAGTGAGAACGTGTGTGTATATGCGTGTATGTGTGTAACACATAGTCTAAAACAAATAGTAATTAAATAACAAAGTTGACATTTAAGTTCAGCAACTTTTAAGCATGTGACAAAAAGATTTTTAAACTACTCTTCAATATACCTTTTGAAAATACTGAGTTTTTAAAACATAGCTCTTATGACTTTATTAAAATACCATTAAGACATTTTCATGACAAATAAAATACACATCTTCAGTTTTATTGGAACAGTCTTTGAAGTCCTCTTAATTTTGACATTTTTTTTCTTCCATTTAAATGCTGTGGTCATATCTGCAGCTGTTCTCCTTTAGAACATATTAATGGTGTTAACTCATAAATGTTGGGTTGCAACATTAGATTACGCACACATCTGCACTCTCGTTCATACTTTCAGACTCTGGGGAAAATGGGGAATCATCTATGTTGCAGAAAAGTCCCCACCCCCAGCAGGGAATCGGAAATTTAATTGACTTTTGCATCTCTGGTAAACTATAAGATATAAAGAACATAAAATTGCACAGGTAGATCTCATTAAATCACACAATTTCTGTTAAATAAATGTTTTTGTGGTCCTTACCTTTTTTTAGATATTCCTTTCATTTGGTTTGAATTTTTCCAAATATTTATACTTTTCTTAGTGAAAAAATGCTATTCATTTTTTAATTTCTTGACCATGAATATAGAACAAAATTTTAAACACATCAAAGAGCGACCAAAAGCTCTTAAAAGATTTGACCGTAGATTAAGTTCATAAAAACCATGTACGAACAAGCAAATATTTAATTATACCATTTCTTTAAGTGTTTATCTCCATTAAAATTAAGTAGAATAAGTGTTTGTAAGAATAGTTTATTGCTTACAGCTGTATGTTATAAATAAAGGCCCGAGGGATGTATGCTCACATGGAATACAAGTTATCTGGACGAGAGTATGAATGACATATTTATATGTTCTAGACGTTCTCGGGCTTCGAGCCAGGTAAGCAGATGTTGAGACATCGACGTTTCGGGAGCGTACATCTCTCCCATCTTCAGGATGTTGAATGACTTAGGGCTGGGAGAGATGTACGCTCCCGAAACGTCGATGTCTCAACATCTGCTTACCTGGCTCGAAGCCCGAGAACGTCTAGAACATATACGCCGCCAGGAAAGATTCAGCTCATATTTGACATATTTATAGCATGGCTATCAAATATGTTAACAACTGCCACTAGAAGCAAATGTCAAAAACAGTGTAACGTAGGACTCTGCGAACTAGTGAACCTGAGACCTCTTGAACGTGAGACAGACATGCTATCATCTACGCTACAGAGGCAGGCAATGACAATGGTGATGACAAGACTAAAGGATAACAAAGCATCCATTATTTCTCACAGTGTTTTTCCTTAATGTATACAGTTAAGTTTGCTTTACATCTTTTTTAAGGCATCTATGTGCTGCTTATATTTGACTATAAATGCTGCATGCACTACTTAAATTGCAAATATATGCTGTGACCTGAAGAGAGAGAGAGAGAGAGCAAAACAATAACTGACCTTAGGCACAAAAGGTTACTTCAAAGTCAGTCCACCTAACTGGGTCACAAAAGAAGCCAATGAATTACTTCCTTCTAATGTGAAAGAATTTATTGGTTTTAAGCAGCTTAAAGTCCTCAAAGTTTGTTAATGAATATGTTACATTATTTTAGATATTAAGTATTAACAGCAACGATTTGAGAAAGGACATATATTATGCTAAGCATTCTTTATAGCTTATGAATTAGTAGAACAATAAACTAATTTTATACACTGCTAGTGTTACGTAAGCTCTGATTTATAAATGTTGACTGGCGTTCAGTAAGGAATCAGGATATGCTTATTAACTTTAGTGTGCTGGTCTCTTTGTCACTCTTCATGAGTTTTGTCAAACCTGTGATTGGAGACCAGCTGTAGCATTGGACATTTTTGAAACTTTTCTGCTTTTTGTATTAATTTACATATGAAAGACAAAAGCAAAATTTCAAGTTATGTAAAACTGAAGATAAAAATGAAAAGCAAAGAAAAACGAAAAACTTTATTTAAGTAGGTATTAATTGTAATGAACCTTTTTCAATTTGCAATTTGCAAACTTTGAGAATATACTATACAAACCCATTAATATTTATAATAAATTAACAAGTGATGAACCTTTTGATATTTCAAGCTTTTCATTAAGCAGTATGTCACAGTTTACAAGAAAAATATGTTGGTTTTAATCTTTTAAAGTAGGTGTTCTTGTATTTTGTAATTAAAAGGAGTCAGAGATGTTTCCTAAATTATGGAACTATAGCATAAAATAGTTTTTTAAGACACAAAGTGACAAAAAGATGGAGAATGGTATTAACTACATATTTTCTTTTCATTTTGGTCCTATACTTTAAAATCAGACTCACTTGTCAAGACTAGGGTAAGACTGACTACATCATGCATAAGCTCTTGCCTTTACAATTATGACAGCATTGAAATGTAAAAGACTTTTTGTGCCTATGCCTGATGGCGGGTTCCTGGAGGAGAGGGGCGATCAGACCTGAGGAGATACAACAGCAGGAAGCTCGGGTCTTCCACATGTGGAGGACGAAATTAAGCGTCAGGCATCAAAATTCTACACTAAATTATCATAACATAAAAGCACCCTCGTTAGATCTTTGGGAGATTATAACCCCACTAGATGCCGAGTTAGCCTGTACCCTGTATTACTATCGGGCACCTGAGATAAAAATGAGCTAATTCATACAGCAGCCAAAGCTGAGCTCCACCTAAACATTCCAAGTTGTCTGGCAACAAAATTTCACCCCAAATTAAAATTTACAAAGCAAAACACTAGGGTACATAAGTTTTGCATCCTTTCCCCCAGCCCGAGGAACTTTACTTTTACCTCATTAACCAATTTATCCTAAAATTCCCATACCTTCCGAAAAAATTCCCAGTAAAAGCCCCTACCTGAGATTAAACTCTTAAGGGAGGACACAGAGCAAAATTTTTCAGGTTGTTTACAGCCTGCCAGCATCCGACTGGACTAACAGGGATGGCGGCTCATACAACCGGCTCCCCTTCTCTTCCGCGGGCTTACACATACCCTAGATATCTCCCGCCTACCAACAGACGAAAAGTGAAATGAAATGAGAAGAGTGCTGAAATGGAGTAACAGGAAATGTAATTATTCTTTCCAGCATAACCCCCGAAAAAACTCATGGGTAAGGAAGGTCCGCCAGGGAAATCGGACACATAACCTTTTGAATGCGAGGTACTGCCTGAGCCATCTGTCTCGATGCATCAAGCATTTCTCCAGTTATTTCTAGTACATGAGAAACGTATCAGTGCAATTGCAGCAGAGAGGACTGTGAAAACAGCCCGATGATAACAAAGATCGCAATGGAACTGATAGAAATATTTACAACAATTTATTGTGCGTCTCTTAGATGTCCGTAGGTAATGTGGATTTTGGTGCCCCTAGCACTCATGGTATTTTTGAAGTTGCCAGAAGTACATTTGGCCCCGCGGTAGTACCCAAAATCCATGGCACATTGAATACCTACATCAGGGCAGGAATATCCATGCGAGATTGCGGAATAACTTACCTTCCTGGAGAGCTATAAGACTCTCTCCCGTACCAAGATTTTCGGCGGTCTTCCTCTTTGGAATTGACGTGCACTGATCTCTGCAGAAGCATGACTACCGTTTTAAGTGGAAAGCCCCACGGAAGAAGAGTCTTTGGTTGGCGCTACTCTGTTGGAAGAACGCACGCTTCGGCACTGGGTCTTAATCTGTTACTCTTGAGTATTATATCTTAGGATTAGAATTACTACAGAGGGGATTCGGTACCAAAACCTATGGTTTATTGTACCTAAGCTCCAAGTGAGGCATCCCCGGGAGGAAGGACAAGTTGAGAGGAGACAGAGGGCGACCTACTCAAGGCGCCGAAACACCGGCCGATACTTCTACCAGATGAGAGATGATATGAAATGATAATGGATATGAAATGGAGGGACAGGAAATTCGGGGGATGTAATTATCCTACACAGCATTCGCCTAGCGACCCGGGAAAACCCCGACAAAACCCATGGGTCAGGTAAGTCGACCACAGGAATCGAACCCGGGCCTCCAGAATGCGGGCTACAAACGAGCCATCCTGCTCGGTGTTATGTCTTTATTGTGATCGTCCAAAAATATTTTACATTTCACGCCAAAACACAGAAAAGCTTTGCTTCGAGATATTTTTCAGCTAAATATTAAGTACCATTTGTTTCTATTGTCATTAACATCCTAGTTTGAAAAAATGGTTAGAGAACGTACTTCTTCACAAACTAGTGAGATTACAGATCTGTTTGGTGATACCGAAGACTGCCTACACATATAGCGATACACAACAAAATATGCAAATTATTCTTATTCGGATTGTACTGTTTATACTTTCAAAGGTATGAGAGTATTAATAATTGTTTTAAGCATGCAGCAGTGCAAAGAATCATCCCGTCTTAATCTGTTTAGTGTTAATGTTGGTCTGTTTTCGACTGTTATTGAATCACAACATACGGCAACAACAAAGCATTTTTGGCAGCGCGGAAGTGTCAAGAAGTCTGGCAACATGTCACCTATAACAGCTGTACTTTTTCGTAATTCTGTCTGACCTCAATCCCGAAAGAATGAGGCTATCTTTCTTGCTTTCCTTTTCTTCCTTTTACCTCAGAGGAAAGGCAAGTAGGAATTATACAAATATTTAAATTAATAAGTTCATAACTGTATACATTATCCTTCAATTTCAAAGTTCTTGTTTTTCGGAAGTAATGTGGAGGCATTAGTCAAATGTATTTTGTGGATATTACCAACTTTGGGAACCAGGATAGGACCTCATTTTCGGCCAGATAATTCTTTTTGGTTTTTTTTTTAAAAAAAGGTATCTTCATGTACTAAAAAAGTTTTTCTTTGTGGTTTCAAAGATATTTAGAAAAGGGTAAGTGTGTACCAAATTCACACAAGTATAACATACAAATGTTTGCAGATTGTTTATTTACGTATAAAGAAAGAAACAAATTATTGCAGATAAAGCTCTGGAATAGAAGTTATCTGAGATAATGGTGACCAAGAGGGATGGTTCAGGTGGTTTCGTCTATCCCGCATTGGGAAGGCCCGGGTTCGACTCCGGTGGCCGACCTAGTCGACCCAAGGTTTTTTCGGAGGTTTCCCGAGTCGCCAGGCGAATGCTGGGTAGGTTAATTACATCACCCGAATTTCCTATCACTTCATATCATCTCCGTTAGCATCTCTCATCTGTTAGTCTCTTTCAGGGTAGGAGTGTCGGCGGGTGTCTCAGCTCTGCATGGCAGAACGATACGCTCCGGGAAAACGCTTCCTTCTTCGATATGACGGTTTCCGATCTCGTAGCCGACCTGGTGGGCCGTTTCCGGACCACGGTGGGTAGGATTCCGGCTGGCGGGGAGTTTCCAGTTGGTCATAGTAGGTACCCCGCCCTCTGCACTGTCGTGACTCCTCGGGTCGCCCGTCTTATGTCTCCTCTCGTGTCATCCTTCCTCCAGGGGATGCTACACTTGGGGCTTAGTCACAATAAACCACAGGTTTCGGTTCCGAATGCATTCCATAGTAATCTTAAGGTGGTGCTGGAGGTTTTGGCATATTTTTTAAAATTAGTGGTTGCACTTTGAAGCCCAGAAGTTCTTGCATAGTGTAATAGCTTTAGGGTTCATATGTTTTTTATAGTTCTTAGCGATGTCGCATATTTAGGTAATTTTTTTCGGCCTACCATATTTAGAAATTGCCAGCCTGGATTCTAGTTTACATAGCTAGGTAACTATGGAGCAACTCTTTATAAGTTGAACCTAAGAATGGAGTACTTGAATAATTCGATTCATAAATTGCAAGTCAAATTTGAAATGTTTGTCTTAGTTCATACTGCCATATTTTTTCCATTAGTTTCGTTTTCCAACTGCTATTCTCCTGGTATAAAAGGCTTTTAATGTTCAAGTGTTAATGCCAGTTCTCTAAATATTGTATGTTACTATAAGTTGGTAAATAACCTTTAAGCTCTGTGTATAAACGTTAATTACGTGTATATTTCAAACATATTAACAACTTTTCTTAAAAAGGGTACAAGTAATATTTTATTACCATGCTTTTAGCGGTGTCTTGAAAGTCGTAAATTTTTTGCTGTCCATTAAAAACACTCTGATATTATATCAATTTCAATCAAGTCTGAATGCACGGACAGAATTTCTTCAAACTCTTCTATTGTGTGCAGTGTATTGTGGGTCTATTGAGTTCTTTTACCTATATATACAGCCGGATAAACAACAAAGTGATAGTACGAGATGTTCCATAGTACAGAAACGCATACAAGCGTAAAGGTATGTGAGTACAGCGCCGAACACGGAACGCCTGGCCCAACATCCCTGAAATGGATAAGGGGATGATGGCAAAGGGAAATGGTGTATAGGAAAGTCGTGTTATTGGGAACAACACCCCCAGCGTCCAAGTGACAAGCGGGGAACTCATGACCCTCCGAGTGCAAGTCACAGGCACTTGTACCTGTGCCATAACACTCCAGTGGAACGCCTACAAGAGATTAAGGTGAAGAATGTACAGATATTTCCGAGGCAAGTTCGTTGATAAGCGGTTATAATAAGAATCTCGTTACGATGGTGAAAGGCAATATAAAATTTAATGAAAATAATCCAGACTGCTTAAGAAAATATAATAAACCACAAAGAACTCTGTAGCATTGGGCTGTGCCTCTGTTAATTATAAAAAATTAATTATTAATATCGTTTTATTCATTTAGAACTTATCTTGGCTAAGACTTACCTCCTGTGGGGCATTGACAACTCCAGTGTTGTAACCATGTTGAAAGGAAGACCCCAAGGCCGCCGCAGCTATGGCAAATACGAGTCGTCCATTAAAACCCTGAAAACAGATAATATGAATTTACAATGCCTGTAAGAGTTCGAGAGATACTGCATATGTACAAACACACAATTAATTGCAGGAGAGCAGAGAAATAATAAAATTATGGGTAAATTCTCCTTCCCTACTGGGCAATCAAATCAATGGCACTGGATTAATCAACCACATAGGCCAGGAGGGTTTGCCAAATGTTAAATAGCATTAACCGTCAGAAAAATGGCGGGTAAAGTAAGCCACAAGCTTAAGACAGGGTTTTATTATATACACTTGCATATTAATAAACAACTGATGTTTACACTTACATATTAATAATCTACATAATTAAATACTTAATAATTGATCATTCTTCTTTCAGGATCTCATGTAAATGTAACACATAGGTGTTATTTATTAACATCTGTTACATTAAACAGCCACTCACGAAAAGGATAAAACTGACTTTTTTGTGGTATAACTGCAGAAGTTTGTGGTTCTATTTTTGTGCTATATTTTGATTTGACATCAAATGCTTGAAAATGTCTTCACAAGTACGCTGACCTGAACACTGGCATTACTCCTCGAGCAAAGACTTTCAAATGAAGAAATACTCGTATATAGGGGACATGTAGTTGTAAAAATAAACCAAATTAATTTCCTAGTATATGCAATTTAGTACGAAATTGAATTTTATGTTGAAAAAATCTGACCACTTAATTTTATTTTATCGTTCAACATTCATAATGAATTAATCCAATAAAGGCCCACCGTTTCTTTTATTTATATTTTTGAAGTTTTAAGGGCTAATCACATAAAACTGCTTGCGGATTAATGTCATAGGCAGTTTTCTTGATAATTGTTTCTATAAGAGGTAAGTCGTCCTATGGAGGATGTCAATTATCTCATTGTGGCTCTAGTTGTAGCTTCCTGATTGAACGAGCTGTCCTCGCCAACTCTAATAACAGTAAAATCCTCTCTTGTTTTTCTGTCATGTTACGCTGCAGACTTGGTAATAAAGGATTACATGCTTTTTAATATCTGGTTTAAACAGTAAATACCACGATTAGTTGTCGGAGAACGATTGCACTCTAACTTGTCTTTTATTTGTATCAATACTTCAAAAAGATAACATTATTACCCGTTATCGAAGTACCACGTAGATTGCATAGTAGAGAGACAGGGAGAGAGTAGATAAAGGAAAAAGAATTAGAGGCAAGACGAGGGAAATAGAAAAAGGACAAGAAGAGAGAGGAGAAATATGAGAGGAAAACAAATTCTCAAAAGAATTATGGAAATATTGTTTAATCATTAGCTATGATACCCATATAATCTTTCAATATTTCAAAAATATAATAAAAATAGTAATTTTCTAAAATTGCAAATGAGTTGAAGATGATTTAAAATTCAAGATCTAGAAAATCTATCACAAAATAACGAAATGTTGGTTATCCTTTTTTATGGTGATGGTGGTAGATGATGGTGTATGGAAAATATAGGATAGTTAAATTATAATCGAACCCACTCACGGCCTCTATCTACTGCGCGAGACGGCCAGCAGTCGCCCGAGAATTAACGCCGACAGAGGTGGACTGGAATTGCTGGAAATGACCTTCTGCTTTCAAATAGGCAGTATATCTCGTGTAAATATTCTGGTCTCACTCTTCGAGCTCAGAGCAGGTATTCTTGTGATTTCTTGCACAATGTTTTCCCTAAGTTCCTGTAGGATATGAGGATTGGAACGATACACGTCTCTTGAAACTAAAGCCCGATCACTACACACGTATGCAAGCGTTAAAGCCAAATGATCCCAAGAGAGTCCGTGAGTGGGCTCGATTATAATTTAACTACCGGTGTATGTGACTCATAAAGCGGCCCGGGATCGATCCCACTTCTGGGGGTGAGAATTTTAAGTCCCGGGTAGGATCGGTGCCCTCTCAGCATAGTGAGGAAATTGAGGAGCTACGATAGGTAAGTGGCCCTGGTCAAGAAAACCAACTTTCCGGCTGGGGGTGCCGAGATGCTGACCAAATCTCCTCCCCGTATTGGTTGGATGATCGCCCATCTTTACCTTGCGTATGAGGGCGTGAGGCCGGCAGTCGGGTTGGCAGGCATTGGCCCTCTATGGGCTGTCGTGCGATGGGTTATTACACGTGACTCATAACAATTCCAATGGCCATTTCTAAGGGTAGTTGTTTATGAATTTTAGATATTACTATCTGATTGGTCATTTTCTGTAAATATAATTCTTGAATATATATATATATATATATATATATATATATATATATATATATATATATATAATGGACTTTTGGACTTTTTTTTTAATGGTAAGACAGAGTGAGATCACTAACGAAATGAAACTTGTAGATAAACAAAGGAATATATACTTAAATGAAAAATAGCCATTGTGGGTTAGCATACTTTGGTGACAATAACTTGAGTCGTGTAAGATCATCAAGTTATTTGCTTAATTTTGTGCTAATTGTGGACTTCATCTAAATATAGGCTCTCATTCCTTCGAGCTGAAGGGACAAGTATCTGATATACATATATTTAGCAAATTGACAACCATATTATGATGAAATTTATGACAGCTTCAACAGCAGTGTATAACTATAGCTCATTGTGAGTTTCTGATGACCTCACAGTTTGATGACGTTTTCATCTGAAAACATACCGTTAACGGCAAAAGATGTAATACTCAGTTGTAGTTAACCCTACCTGTAAAATATATATCTTTACTCAAATAGTAAAATCACATTTTGAAAATACGTACAGTTCATTAAACCAGAAAGATGCTACAATTATAGATTTAACCTAAAATTATACCTAGAATTTAACCTAGATCTCAGCGCTAGGTCAAACAAAATTAATTCGCAACATATGTTCCTGCCTTCTAAGTTTTTGTTTGGCTATCAGATTTTGTAGTTTCACAGTAAACGTATTCGTTATTTGATAAATTGTCAATAAGTGTCTCACTTAATAGGATAAAATGTGAAATATAAATATAGATTTAAAACGCTCCATTAGTACAAAGCAGCTTCAAAATACAAGTACGGGAATGACTCTGCTAGCATTTGTAATCGTTCGGGTCCTAAGAATTTGCTTAAAATGCTGTTATCTATTGATCTACTGGCCAGTCTGTTGTAAACCTGACGTCTCTAAGTCGTGTCGTCATGGTTACTAAGAGAACACGCCTCGTCTCTTTCAAGAAGACATTATCTTTTACGCAATCCAAGCCTCAAACACATGAGAGTATAAATTTAATGTTATAATTAATAACCACTCATAACTCGGTACCTTTTATAACAGAACATTGGACTATGAGTTCTGAAAGTGACTTTGATACGTTATGTTTACAAACAACCATTAATCAGTAATGTGCAGGGAGACTTCACATACCCTTTTAGCTTATTTTAAAGAAAACAGGCACTGAGTAAGTTACTAAGACATTTTAGTTTAGGATATAATTACAATTCCACAACTGTGGAATAAAATACGAATAAAGGAGACAACTGACAATGTGTGAGTGCGCGTGTGTGCGTCTGTGTGTACGTGTGCGTGCAGCACATTTACAGTCACGCAGTATTTTCCACATAGGAGATTATATCATGTCTCCATACTGGAGAGTGATCATACAGAATCGAGTTGTAGGTATTTGTTACCGTTTGGAAATTAAAGAGGTGTTTATCGCCTTTTCCCCAAAAATTCAAAATTGTCGTGTCTCAAACATGCAGCATTTTAATCGTAATCAATAGACATGTTTCTGAGAACAGAAAATTGGCGAAAGTTCTTCCATCCAAAAGAAGATATTCACTCACTTTAGTCAATGACCCTTATTTCAGTTTAAATAACTCAGTTCTGAAGCCAGTCCTGAGGGCAAGCAATAGGTGCACAGTCGGGAACAAAAGAAAGACTCAGTTTCAAATTTATTTGATCATTTAGTCATTTGTTGCTAATATTTTTCTCAGAAATGTTTATTTCTTATGAAACTATTATAATTTTTTTATAAAATTACTTATTAAGATTTTAGTTAATTGATGGAAATTAATAATTTCTTCACACTAGCCGTACATAGGCTAAGGTTTATCATTGATAGAGTCAACATGAAAAATTCAATGCCACGGCCGGGATTTGAACCACGGATATCCTGATATCCGTCCAGTCGCTCTTACCCTTTGAGCTACCATGGCCAACTTGCTGTCATGACATTCAATTCTTCATTTGACTCGTATATTTCCCCGGTAAACCACTAGGGGCTCTCGCATTCCAGATACACCGTTTGTGGCGACTTACAATTGTAAGTACTTGCATTGTAAGTACCTGTGATGAAGCCTCGCTTCATCAGGCTTCATCTGATTTCATCACCGTTTGTGGCGACTTACAATTGTAAGTACTTGCATTGTAAGTACTACTGTGATGAAGCCTCGCTTAATCAGGCTTCATCTCAGTAATACTTACAATGCAAGTACTTACAATGGTAAGTCGCCACAAACGGTGTATCTCGGATGCGAGAGCCTCTAGTGTTTTACCGGGGAAATATACGAGTCAAATGGAGTAACAGCGAGTGGACGAAAACCAGGAGATCCGTGGTTCAAATCCCGGCCGTCGCATTGAATTTTTCATGTTGACTCTATCTACCTATTAAGAGTTTTCATTGCACTAGGCGGCCTTGTTTTGTACAGTGAATAGAGACGTTAAGAAGAGAAACTTAAATAAACTTTTTCAATTCATTTTAAACTTGGTTTTATTTCAACTATTTATTTATTAAAGTTTCGGAATGACAATTCATTTGGGGGGGGGGTTCGGACCCCCTGGACCCCCTCCCTTAAATACGTCCCTGCTGCTCGTGTACTGGTAAAACATTGGCGTTTTAGTTATACAGGGAGACGTTCTACTCTAAATTGAAAGGATACATTAACACAAGAAAATTGTGCAAATACTACAATGGAAACATTCAATATTATTAGTTGTTTCTGAATGTATGTCTACTTATGTGTCGTGAGCAGAAAACATTCGCATATATGATTCTTCTACGCTGCATAATAATTTACTTTCTGCCGAGTTACTTCCTAAAGCAGACTACATTTCATTATTTAGTCAAAATTGGCATAGCAGTCTTTAATTTACAGTCGTCAGTGGTTTTTAAAACCTATATCTTCATTGAACAATACTAGTATTTAATTTAGAAATGGATTAATAAGAGAACTTTCATTTCTTCAACGAAATAAATAAAACTCGAAATTTATTTTGGAGGTCGAAAGATGTCTCAAGGATCTTTTCCGGTCGCGTGATGATACACGTGTATCAGATGTAGTTTAGCTATGGATGTTGATTTACAAGGCTATTCCACGAGGTGGCACTTCTTGACAAACTGGTTCGCTTACGGTAAACAGCAACTGTTACACTTTAATGCTTGGCTTCGTTTGTAAAGTTGCCATTCTGCACATCATCATTCACACCTACAAAAACAAAAGAAAGTCCTGTCATGCTAGTAGGTGCGAGCATTTAGCACCAGAGTGGAGCTGGTGGCACAACCGGTTAATGTTTCAGATCCATATTCCATGTCGACCTTCAACTTTTCTATTCTGACTGGCCTTCGCGCAGGGACTGCAGTGACACATTTCACCTTTTTTCCACAACTTTAGTTCATGCAAACAGAATGACTAAAATATTTTTTCCCCGAGTTTGAGGCGGTCCTTGCCCGTAAAGCACCTCGTTGAGCCCTCCCGGCACTCAACACCTCATAAGATATGACATGTGATAGGTGAGGGCTACGGATGGGAGGTTTCCAATAGGTCGGGGTTTTTCTCAGGGTAGGTTTGCATGAGTACTCGTTTTTTGAGTTCCAGGGAGTGGGTGCGTCCTGACAGGGTGTGGGTATTATCACATATAAGACACCACGACCTTTGAATACCAAGTTTATTGTTATAATTAGTCCTCTCCACTCGCCACTATTGACGATGTTGTTCGCACATTGGGCGCGAGATTTGAGACTTTCACGTTGTTGCGCGCATGACACGACTTATATGTATCGGTGTACGCGTTGTTCCTAAACGTGGGTAGTAAATTACTTCGCATAACGTAGTATTTCCGGAGGATTATTAAACAAAAGAACAGAGTTTGGTAACATCTAAATGACGTTGTAACGAGTGCAGTTTCTCTCCTTCGCTACCACAGAGTGTTCGATAACCACTTAATGTGAGTTACTCCGTCTATCCACGAACGCGGACTCTGATGAAATTTCTGTACTTGTTGCCTTCATCACACGCCGAAACAGAGTGATTTTTCTAGCAAACATCGACTGTCGCCATTGCACGAATTTCCCCTTCCTTTCGTCAAATTTTGGGCACTTTAGAGGTCATGTGACCGGTTGCTTGTCCCTTATAGGTTGTGTTTTATCCCTACTCTTGAATAAATAGCAATTTCTAGTGTATGAGGCATGTATTCCACGCGAATTTCTCTTTCCCACAGTCTAGCTAATTAATGCATAAGCATGTTTGGAACTGTGTGCCTTAGATTCCAGAGTCTATTCTCTCGTCACGTATTATTTTCAGGTCAATACTTATGCTGGCGCCGAGGGTCTACCCTTGGAGAATCCCACCTTTGTCGGCAAGAAATACCCAAAGAACCTGTCTGTGCGGAACAATGTTCATTTTGCCCTCTCCCTTAAAACGTTGGGTTCATCCTTTTAATAATATATATTGGGATTGCCTGTTTAGTATCTGCACTTGTATGCTTAATCATTATCCTATATTTATTATAACTTTAATTCATATTGTGGCATCTATCCGCCCTTAATTATGCATGTAATCAGACTTTCGGGGTTATTATGATGATATAGCCAAACAGGGACGGTATCATATGCCCTTCTGATAATTTAGAACAGGGCTTTTATATTAAAAGTCACTTTCGAAATTCTCAGAATATCCCATCATTGTGTGAGCTGGTTGGTGTATGCGTGTATGTATACTATGATATGCGTCGTCGCTAGTGAACGAGTGGAGATTAATTACATATTAACTTATACAAAACATTACATGAAGTACACAAACAATATTTCTTAAAACTATTATAATGGATCCTTACACAGTGGTTCAGGCTTTGTCCCTGACATACCAGGTATTTGACCATTGTCTCTCTGACCTGCTGCTGTTCTCTTTTCTGGCCATTATCTCTACGTGTCCTTTATAGTTCACAAACAGGTTTTTCGAGCTTAGCAACCGCTCAACAAAGATATTTGTGTCACTAATTACATTGGAATTCCATTCATTCTTTCATTACCCATACACAATATAACACTCATATGAAACAATTATTCCCTTGGTTAAATATACAGATCACATAGTTTTTTTTTAATTTTTATTCCTCCATTTGTTGCCTCATTACACATACCTTACTTTATATAAATTGTTTTCTTTTATACATATTATACGTGTACTTTCTGACCTAGCTACCAATTTCACATTCATTTGGGAGATTAAGGGGTCCTTTCCCAATTTTACGCTTTACGTGGGACTTGCTTAATGCTTTCTCGTCGCAACAACAAAGAAGGAGGGAACGAAAGAAAAGAAAGAAAGCATACTCGAAGGGACATACTTATTCATTTGATAAAACTGCGTTTTCTTCCCATTAGATTATCTGTTACAGCCTTATTCTCTCTCACTAATTTAATCTGAATACATCTATCTCAATGCCATTCCCTCGCGATAATGCCTGACGGTCTGTGAGTCACGATTGTGTCGATTTACGCGCCTCCTTGAATGGGCGTATCGAGTCAAGATGATATTTCCCTACTTCTCGTCCAGTTCTAATGTCACCTAGTCTAAATGTTCTGTCACCCACGCAGCTGATTATCTCCAGAGGTCCTTTCCATAACAAGTTCAGCGTCTTATACTGTTTCTTCAGCAGTGAGGACTTGTCATAATTCCTAACCAAAACTTTGTCTCCTGCCAGCGGTTTCCAAGTATGTGCGTGTCTCGTGGCTTTGCTCTTTCGTTTGTTAATTCTGTCCGTTATTTTTTTTAAAGGCTCGCTTAATTCTTTCTGCTTCCGTTTCTTCAATAATGGGTAAGGATTTTGGGACGCCCTTTATTATTGGGTCTGGTGACTGTCCGGTCATGAGCTGCACCGGTGGGCATCCATGGCTGGGGTGTACAGAATTATTCATAATCCATTGAACGTAGTGTAGATACTCAGGCCATCTAGCGTGCTTTACATGGCATAATATTCTCAGGTACGTATTCAAGTCGCGCATTGTGCGCTCGGAGGGATTACTTTGTGGGTGATAACAGCTTATATAGTATAGTTTGACATTTGCTTCTTTGAGCGTGTTAACAAACTTATGTCCATGGTGTACAGTTGCATTGTCCAGCAAAATTGCATCCATCTTGCCATACCTAGGGATGTATTCCTTAACTATCTTTTCTGCGCATTTGGCGCTGGTTAACCTCTTTAGTGGGTACAGGGTTACAAACTTCGTCATTATGTCAACCATGACGAATATGTACTTCAGGCCAGTTCTACCTGTGGGCAAAGGGCCATGTTCATCCAGAGCGATCATTTTCAGAGGTGAATCTCTAGATATGGCCAGCGGTGTTCTATCGAATTTAATATTAAGGGGCTTTGCCTTCTGGCAGATCTCACAAGTGGATATAATTTTTCGGGCCTTTCTTCCTAATTTTGGCAAGTAGAGGTGTTCCGATATGGTTAAGCACGTTCTGTCTACGCCTGCGTGAATTAATGCAACATGGTATGCCTCAATTACCAACTCCTCTAATTCGGCGGGTATATATACTTTCCAGGCCGGTACGTGTCTTCCATGTAATTTGTATATCACATTTTCAAATAAACCTAACTTTCCTTTGTTTTCTGGTCCAATTGGGGGCAGAGTTTCCCGAATTTTGGCCAATTTACTGTCGTTTCGCTGGTATTCCTCTAATCGTTTCAATTTTGTAGCCACTCTGTCATTCAATTTTAAGTCTAATTTCATTATTTTGACTTCTCGTTGCGTACATGGTACAGTCTCGGGAAGGTTCTCACCCATGCTTATCCTCGAAAGAAGGTCACTAAAAATATTACAGCTTCCGGGGATGTGCCTTATATCTACACGGTATGACATTATCTCGTGGATATACCTTGATATTTTTCCACTCGTCATCTTACAATTCTTTATAAATGCTAGGCTCACGTGGTCGGTGTATATGATGACTGGTTTGTTATAAATATAATGTTTGAACTTTTGTATTCCGTAAAATATAGCACCAATCTCTTGCTCAGTAACACATGCGATTCTTTCAGCAGCGTTTAGCGACCTTGACGCTGTCGCAATGACGTAGAGCTCCCCTTCGGGGTATTCCTGGGTTAGAATGCACCCGTATGCAACCATTGAAGCATCGGTATACATAATGAAAGGCAAGTCCGCTCTGGGGCGTGTTAATAATATTGAGTTGGCAAACAACTGTTTCAATTTATTGAACGTATTCTCCTCTAGGTCCGACCAACTCCATTTAGTGTTCTTTAACAACAGTGCCCTCAAAGGAGCCGTTTCCTTGGCATAATTTATTAAAAATCGGCTCTGGTATCCTAACACACCTAAAAATTTCTTCACTTGTTTCGCATTCCGTGGTCGCGGTATTTTCAAAATGGATGCTATGCGTTCCTTATCCGGTGATATAGTTTCACCTGAAATTACATATCCTAAAAATGTTACAGTCTGTGCGAAAAACTTGCACTTGTCCCAGTTTAAGGTTAGGCCACACTCTCCAACTCGGTCTAGTATCGTTTCCAGATGGTCCAGGTGTAAGTCGGTGTCTAGGTCATGCACTAATATGTCGTCCACGCATTGGGAAATGTAATTCCCAGTATTTGTTCCAAATACAGCGTGCATGGCTCGCAAGAAACCACTCCCTGAGACGCACAAGCCGAACGGGCATCGTCGAAAGCAGTACACTCTTCCTTGATGGATGAATCCTAGGTATTTCCGCAATTTTGGCTCTACTTCAATTTGTAAGTATGAGTTAGTTAGATCGAGAGATGTAAACCATTTCTGTCTCCCGATTCCGGCTAATATTTCCTCTATGTTTTGCGTCCTCGCATTATCAGGCTTGATAAATTGATTCAAATGTCGCGCGTCGATAGTTATTCTGACTGTACCGTTCTTTTTCTTAACAATACACAGTGGTTGTACGTACGGTGTGTCCGAAACTTCTATTATTCCGTCCTGCAACATTTCGGTTATCTTTTCAGATACTGCCTCCCTTATTTCCTGGGGTATAATCCTACATTTGTAGTGGTTGATTGGTACTTCAGCAACTTCAAATGAATATGTAAACATATTGCATCTGCCGGTTCTGGCGGAAAAAATATTTCGGTTCTTTAACAAAATGTTTTGCAGTCTCTGTCGTTGTTCTATGGAAAGTTGGGTCAGCTGTCCGATTCGTGTTTCTACCTGCTCCGCGAAGGTCTCTTTTGTCTCCTCCGTCTGTTTACGTCTGCCCCTCTCTTCTGCGTGCATTATGCCATCAGCTGTCTTGCTCTCTAGGTCACTGCACTCCCGTCTATTTTGTAAACATTGCAGACTTCTATCGTTTACTCCATCGTCATTCCCAATATGAATGGCTTCTACGTAAAATTCTTCGTCCTGTAATCTGCTCTCCCCCTCGGACAGGTGAACATGACTTTCCTGAGGCCCAGAGATAAATGGAATTTCTACCTTAGTCCCTGATATATTAAATGTGATTTGGGATTCTTTGTAATCAATGTTTGATTTCAACATGTGTAGTAGGTCGCTTCCTAAAATAATATCAGTTGCGAGTCCTCTCACGACAAAACATACAAACTGCATTTCGTTGTTTTGCACCCTGGTGTTAAGCAATATTTGTTTAGTTATACGTTGCTTTGTCCGTCCAATCGCGCCACTGCATACTGCATTCTTTACCGGCAATGTTTGCATTTTTATTTTCAGACTAACCAACTGGTCGTAAAGGTTTTCGCTGCATACGGTTACAGATGACCCAGTATCAACTACCATATTAAAAGTCATTCCTGCTATCTCGCCACTTATTCTCGGTGCCTCCATAACCTCTTGCGTTGCAGTGTTCCTTTCTAATGTCGTAATTTTGCTACCGCTTGTTCCAAAACTGTTATTTTCTTTAATTCGCGGCACTACCGGCTCCAACTGTTTTTGTATTCTTGTACTGCTTAATTCTACGTCCCCAAGGTTTTGTGCGACTCGGAGTGTCTTCTTATCGGATGCGTGCGGGGAATCCACCCATCCGGACCTTAGTTTTCCGTCGGGGTTGGAGTCCTGGGTTGACTCGTACTGGCTGCATTTGCATTGTAAAAGGTGTGCGTGCTCGTCAGCGGCGAAGGTGGGCGTGGCAATGTTGCCTGCGTCTGGCTCTCAACTATGGGACGGTCGTTAGTGGTCGTAGTTCGGTAATTCTCTTCACGGCTTCTAGGTCTATTGTTTCCCCGAAGTGTATTGTTATTACTTGCGTGTCCACGCCGGGCGAAGGACATGTACCTCAGAGGGTACGTTTGTGGAGGCCTGTTATTGCTATTTTGATGGCTGCTGTGTCGCCATTCTTCCCTCAGCCGTGTATCATATGGTCGCGGGTTCCTATCCCTGTTGCCTGGGTTATAGTTATGGTACCCGTTTCTAGGCTGTTGTGCCCTCATCCCATCATTGAAATGTCGTCTGGGTTGTGGCCTAAAGTCTAAGTTTTCTTCAGTCCAACCTGTTTGTGTTCCATGTCCCTGTAATGCGGTCAGCAAGTCTATCGCTTCTCCCATTGTCCGTGGTCGTGCCACTACGATATGATTCCTGATTACATCGGGATAGTGATTTCCCATAAGCGCTATGAATTGGTCTTCCGGCATGGCTGGTTCCAAGAGTTTACTCAATTGTCCTAGTCTCAAAAAGTTGTCCGTCATCGATTCGTGAGAGCCTCTGGGGTACCTACCATTATTAATTTGGTTCCTGACGTTGTATTGTGCGGCGTCACTCCAATATTTCTGTATGAAGGCCGCCCGAAAGTGATTGTACCGTGCCGATTCCCCTACCGTCAGCCGAAACCAATTTAAAGCATGTCCTTTCAGGCCCCTCTGAACTATTATCATCTTGTATTCTTCCGGGATTCCTCTTAAGTTAAAATATGCCTCTAAATCGTTGATAAATTGTTTGGCGTTATCGCGCGTGCTATCAAATTGTGGAACAGGCAATTCGCTTAGAAATTGCATTGACATAGGTATTGTATGGCGAGTCCCGGGCGCGTTATGAAATCGGTAACTACTGTCAGAATGTGACAATGGGTCATCTACACTAATATTGGTTCTTTCTTCACTCAGTCTTCCATTGTCTGATGTGACAGGAAGTACATTGTCTGAGGTGACAGGAAGTGTGGAAGCGGGACTTTGTAAAGGGTTTTCTCCGCGTTTCCATAATTCCCTTACCTCTCTAACAGCTATTTCTTTCATCTTCTCTCGTACCTTATCACATTGTGAGGTGACTACCTGTGTCAATTCATCCCGTACTTTAACTATCTCGTTGGCACATGATTTTTGACTTTCCCCTATTAAAGCTCTTACACTTTCCAATTCGGATGCAACCCCAACCTCTAATTCGTTACACTTGTCTGAAATATTGACACATGTAGTCATGGTCTCATTCCTTAACTCATCTATCTTATTATTCATTGTTACACTGATGTTATTATTCATGCTGCCAGCTTCCTTATAATCTGCCCTAATTTGTCGCACCTCTTCCTGAGTGGATCTGAGTTCACTCCTCACTACGCATATTTCACCCTGGAGGTTATTTCTTACTCCAATTACCTCACTCATGACCTCACTAAACTGCCTATTTATCTGGTTACTCATTTCTCCCTGTGCCGTTGTAAATTTACTTTCTTGCTCCTTGAGTTGTTTACTAATATCTGCCAATTCACTACTGTGTGCGGCAATTTTACTGCTTAACTCGCTACCTTGAGCGGTAATCTTACGGTTCAGCTCCCCTAATTCATTGCCTAGCTCATTACCTTGGGCAGTAATTTTGTGGTTTAGCTCACCTAACTCATTACCTTGAGAGGTAATTTTGTTGTTTAGCTCCCCTAATTCATTGCCTTGAGAGGTAATTTTGTTGTTTAGCTCACCTAGCTCATTCCCTATCAAGTTCATCTTCTCTAGCAACATTTGCATCATGCTATCCATACTTGCTGTATTCCTGTTCGGTACCGGAGTAGTTACCTCGGCCTGCCTAATATTACATTCTCTGTTTCCCTCAACGCCTACATCCATTCCCTCAGATTCCTGGTACACTTCTAAAATGTTATTGTCTGCCATGCTGCTACCTATCTCAATTACTTTCTTATTTCGGAGTATCATCCGCTTATTCCTTTTTTACTCACTTTTCCGGGTTCTCAAAATTTCGTTAATTTTTTTTATGCACGCTTTTCTAAGTCCTATTCCTACTGGCAGCATCTATCTACTCATGCGAATACAACAATTAATTTATAAAACAAAAAATACATTTACATCCAATTATCTCCACTTACGTACTGTTGATGTCCGTGCCTGGTGTTGCTGTCTTCCTGAGTCAGGGTTTTATCACTTTCACATGGGGGGGTTTTGAAGCTGTGTTGCACTACGAAGTATTGTTGCGTCTACGTTGTTGTCTTGTCGACGTTGGCTGTCCTGCGGGAAGTCGTACTCCGTTGCGTTGTGCACTGGTGCATCGTCCTAGGTGTTCTGGGCTCCGTTGGTACCAAGGTCTAGTTGGCGGTACTTACGACGGTGAATACATCAGTCGAGACACCGAAGAATGCTCCAAATGTTGTAGGTCACTGGTACAGTCAGGACTACGTTAACCACGTTGGGTTGATGGTACCGTCAGGACTACGTTAACCACGTTGTGGCGCCAATTTATGAGGCGGTCCTTGCCCGTAAAGCACCTCGTTGAGCCCTCCCGGCACTCAACACCTCATAAGATATGACATGTGATAGGTGAGGACTACGGATGGGAGGTTTCCAATAGGTCGGGGTTTTTCTCAGGGTAGGTTTGCATGAGTACTCGTTTTTTGAGTTCCAGGGAGTGGGTGCGTCCTGACAGGGTGTGGGTATTATCACATATAAGACACCACGACCTTTGAATACCAAGTTTATTGTTATAATTAGTCCTCTCCACTCGCCACTATTGACGATGTTGTTCGCACATTAGGCGCGAGATTTGAGACTTTCACGTTGTTGCGCGCATGACACGACTTATATGTATCGGTGTACGCGTTGTTCCTAAACGTGGGTAGTAAATTACTTCGCATAACGTAGTATTTCCGGAGGATTATTAAACAAAAGAACAGAGTTTGGTAACATCTAAATGACGTTGTAACGAGTGCAGTTTCTCTCCTTCGCTACCACAGAGTGTTCGATAACCACTTAATGTGAGTTACTCCGTCTATCCACGAACGCGGACTCTGATGAAATTTCTGTACTTGTTGCCTTCATCACACGCCGAAACAGAGTGATTTTTCTAGCAAACATCGACTGTCGCCATTGCACGAATTTCCCCTTCCTTTCGTCAAATTTTGGGCACTTTAGAGGTCATGTGACCGGTTGCTTGTCCCTTATAGGTTGTGTTTTATCCCTACTCTTGAATAAATAGCAATTTCTAGTGTATGAGGCATGTATTCCACGCGAATTTCTCTTTCCCACAGTCTAGCTAATTAATGCATAAGCATGTTTGGAACTGTGTGCCTTAGATTCCAGAGTCTATTCTCTCGTCACGTATTATTTTCAGGTCAATACTTATGCTGGCGCCGAGGGTCTACCCTTGGAGAATCCCACCTTTGTCGGCAAGAAATACCCAAAGAACCTGTCTGTGCGGAACAATGTTCATTTTGCCCTCTCCCTTAAAACGTTGGGTTCATGCTTTTAATAATATATATTGGGATTGCCTGTTTAGTATCTGCACTTGTATGCTTAATCATTATCCTATATTTATTATAACTTTAATTCATATTGTGGCATCTATCCGCCCTTAATTATGCATGTAATCAGACTTTCGGGGTTATTATGATGATATAGCCTAACAGGGACGGTATCAAGTTCCAGGAATAGGCAACTGACGTGATACTAGTTTGCAGCATGTACTCAGGTCATAATTTAATCTCTAGCATTGTTTACTTGCGGCCAACACGGTAACTCTTTTTTTATTTGTTCCATTTATACCCCGCCTTTAACTACAATGGTCATATCGGCGGCTGTTCTCCTTTGGAGACACGTTAAAGGTGTTAACTCGCAGACGTTAGGTTTTTTTTTTTTTTTTTTTTTTTTTTTTTTTTTTTTTTTTTAAGCATTAGATCACGCACACATTCACACTCTCATTCATACTTCCAGACTCTGGGGAAGATGAGGAATTATCTTGGTTGGAGAACCCAGGACCCCTAGCACGGCAGGCAAGTGCTCTACCGACTGAGCTACGGGGCCAGCTCACACGGTAACTTGTATCATGATTCTTAGGATACTCTATATACTGAAGTTCTGGTTGGTACATAGTGGCTCGAATATGATTAGGATTAACAGCAACACCAATTTAGTGCTGTTACTAATTGTCTCCAGTAATGCAGGTATAAATATGAACATCGAGGGTACTATTGTTCTGAGAAGCAGTAGAGGGACTCCAAATGTTTCACAAATCACTTTCTTGCTGCCCCCGATGTACATTATGTAATATTTGCTTCTAAATGTAACAAACTTATCAACAATAAAAACCAGTGCATCGCTTGTGAAGGGGAAGTATATATTTGATCTAAAAATGCCACACCGAAATATTATCGAAAATGCATACTCCAGAAAAACACACACACGTCTTTATTTCCCTATGTATATATGTAACTTTGTATATTTCTGTAAACAGCATAATTCAATAAAAAGTTGGATTAAATGATACACAATCTTTACTGTTTCTTTTATTCTGGACTTTAGGTATTTTAGATGAGACAGTGCTTTTGGAATTAGATTATGGCTTTAAACCTTAACAAAAACTGTTTTCTGTCTGTTAACTGAAAAATTCGGAATATTACTCGACAGAGAGTTGAGGCGTATTGACCTTCAGGTGACCAGCGCTGCGATCGTTCCTTATCGGGTCTTATCTGGTCGATTAGAAGAGTGAAATTTTAGTAAGTTAACGTACAGTAAGTTACGAAACACAAATAGAGCGATTGGAAGCTGCATGTGTCTGTATGGTATGTTTTCTCGCGCCTGCCGATGTATGACAAGTTGCTGTCCAGAAGACATGATTATATCTGAACAGAATATACATACACTGGACTCGCCGTGTATGTGCGATAAGCTGAGGTAAACATCTCTGTGTTGCGATTTTTTTTTTCGATACGCCTTCTCGCTTTGCTATATAGTACTCCTACTATGCCTTAAGTTTTCATACTAAAAAAAGTTAATTACAAATAAGAGTTATTAGTTTTTAAGTTATCGTCCTGTATATTAACAAATTATTATCAAACCGAAGGCGAAAATTGACTTGGAGTGAATCATTGATTTGCTAACAAAGGGGTCACTTATTTTTTTCTGCGAGTTAACGAGAAACAAAGTAACAGCACTTGAATTCCAAACGCGTGCTGCATGAAACTGATAGCATTTAGAAAATAACAGCAAATATTTAGGAAACATTTTTATTTGACATGTTTTAACAGATCTTCAGTTTGCTTAAGAGGTATGTGTTTGTCTATTTCTTTAAGTTTCCCCGTAATATCAAGATGAATGAGAAGGATTTTAGAAGACAGAAAGTTCCAGGTATTTGTACATTTTTCGTCATTATAACATCGTTAAGCATAATTATGAAGTTAATCCGGCTCCTTGGAGTAATTTTTGGTTGGAAATAAAAGAAAGAACATTTCCTGTGTAAAACGTTGAGGTGAACGGAGTTTCTTGGGTTTCTTCGTCTTGCACTCTTAAACTGTGCCTGATTTAAACATTAGATTTGTCACTAATATTAAATTTGGCTTTTTAATTATTAACTTCAACGCGTACGCTCATGCTAGACCTACCTGTGAATTGTTTTACCAATATTTCCTCAGCTGCTACACATTGGACAACACAACAGCATACGCGTTTATTCTAACAATGGAGGTCCCTGTGTGTTAGATATTTGCTGAGCTGATAGTACAACGGACATCCGGTACCGAACCTGGTTGCTTCGTTGGTTCAATGTAAACAGTGAAACACATATTCATCCTTAAGGGTGCTAATAGTTGGAAATTAGGTCAATAAACCTTTTCTGAAAGTCGCGCCATTATTACGAGGGTTGTTCAATAAAGAATGATCACAATTTTTTTACGGACATAATTTTTCGCACTAAAATTTAATCTTATTATATTCTATTAGCTTAATGTGAAACAAACACGCCGTAGTAGTTTCATTGTTGCTACTCCTGGTTCCCACCTGTGAGAACCAGGCAAGTTCAGACATGTTCAGTATTGCCTGCCGCTGCAATGGAGGTAACATGCAGTTAAAGTTGATGTTAGAGGAAGATCCGGAGTTTCTACCAAATGTAATCACTGCTAATGAAACTTGGCTACATCATTTTAATCCTGAGAGCAAACAGCAAAGTTCAGTGTGGAAATCTCCTTCATCACCAACCCCCCAAAAAGCAAAAGTGGTTGCTTCTGCTGGGAAAGTTATGGTCATCTCATTCTTTGATATTCATGGAATGGTTTAGCAGCATGTTGTACCTGTACACACATCAGTAACTGGACAATACTACAGCGATGTCTTGAAAACATTGCAAGTCCATATCAGACGCAAAAGACCACATTTCCGTGAAGCAGGCTGGATGCTGCACCACGATAATGCGCGGCTGCATATTGCCAATGTTGTTGCTGAATATCTTGCAAAAATCAAAGTGAAGTGCATCCCTCACTCTCCGAATAGTCCAGATTTAGCCCATGTGACTTTTTTCTATTCTCTAACTTGAAGAAACGCGTTCGTGGGAGGCATTATCCATCATCAGAAGCAGTTGTGAAGGCTGCGGAGGCGATTTCGAAGGATCTCTCAAAAATGGTTTCCAGCATGTCTTTGAAGACTGGCAGAAACGCTGGGACAGGTGTATCGCATTCAGGGGAGACTATTTTGAGAAGGACCATCAAAATTATGAGGATGAATAAAGGTATGGTGTCAACAAAAATTGTGATCATTCTTTATTGAACAGCCCTCGTAGTTCTGAGTCCTCTGTCGAAAACGAAATTTTAATCCATTTTTAATAAATGACATGCAACAAAGTATGTTGTTCTGTGGTGTTTTCGCTTCTTTGTTGTTCCGGCTTTACTTTTCATAGTTCGAGACTAGAGAGAGAAGTTAGCTCCTTCAATACTTTCTTCTGTGAAGACAGCAGTGGCTCCAAGTAATCTTTCGGTAAATGTAGACGTTGAGGTAATAAGATATTGGCCGTTTCCATTCCCGGGTATTTTGACCCATCATTTATACAATTATAAATAATAATAATTAATTATAACAATATTGCGTTTATTACTACATAAACAATGCTCAGCTTTAAGATCAGTTATTGCGTGTTCAATTTAAATTTTGGCAAAGTGACTCGATTTGGCGCTACTGTGCATAAATAGATTATCTGTCATGACCTAAAGACATGTTCAGCAAATACGAGCAAAGATGCTTAAAATTCTGGTCGCTAAATGCTCAAGAATAGGTAATTTTTGGTAGAGATGACTTTACCAGGTCGCACAATATGACTGCTTTCAGTTATGCTCCTAAGGTATTCAATGTACATTATCGCCTTCATTTGTATCTAGCTAATTATAAATTTACGATAGTAATATTCATTATCCTTGTAAAATGCAGTGCCATCAGCTACTTAACAAGTTTGTACCACGTGCATCCTAAAATGCTGTAAGATTATCGAGTATTCTTGACTCCAGTAATCTGAAGTTCAATAATTGATCTTTATGTTCAGATGGTAGACTTTTTGTCTACTATTTCCTGTTATTTCTTCATCTTAGATAAAGATTTCTCGGTATGTTCAGCGTTGTGTGAATATTTGCATGTGTTTCGATTATATGACCAATTTGCCTAATTCAGAACCCTAGTTCGGTGGATAACTGAACAAGGTCCCATACTCACTCTTATAAACACATTTATTATACTGAATAGAAAATTATATAATACTGACATATCATGGCACGTAAAATTAGCCGTTAAAATGCTTCCTTTTGTAATGGCTAAACATTTCTTTAGAGCACTGCAGATAGTCTACTAAAGGATTCTTTCCTTCCGATTGACGGACAACACATGCATGAACATCTAATTGTGATATTTCACATTTCATTAACGTACATACATATACACCATATATCCGCAGCAGTGACTAAGAAAATCATTGTATTCCTAATTGTTAATGACCTTATTATTTTGTCCTGCTTCAATAGCTAACGCAACAAAACCCTTTTGGCTGCCATCAGTAACATACTATTACCCAATTCTATCCAATCAAAGAGTCACTTGTAGCGTTTTATAGCAATGAGTAACAGCTCGCTTTATTGGACTGTGGCAAGGGTTAACTACTGACTATGTCCATTGCTAATATGATGGCATGTCTGTAATTAGCGCACAGTTAATAACGAAACGTGAATAAGTATAATTTGCTTACAGCGTTGTCGAAGTACAGGTGTTCTTAAAGACATGAATAGCTATTTCAAGTGTTCATTTCCAAATGGTCCTAATCTTAACGGACATAAAATTGTGATATTGCCTCATTGAGGCTTCATGCACAACTTGTATGATGCAATATTATGTAGCACAGCGCAGGCAGGAGGTAACACCATATACCATTGATTGTGCAGCTAGAAGGTAGGCACAGGTTTCTAGATCTGAAATTGCATCTGAAAATCTTTCAAGGTACTGCACGTTTCAAATTGAATACCGTAAACAGTAGTATTCAGATAGAAAGTTCATCCAGTCTTCATAAATAAATAAGACAAAGGGTGCACGAAACAAATAACAGACCAGCAATCTGGCGTCAACATTTCCCATCGCGATTGTATACTATTCAGAAACCGGTAATAAGCGGAGCAAGCAAACTGAACTGAGAGACCCAAAAACATCCTATTCGACTGCGCAGTGTTTTGCCTGTCCGCGCTCTCGACGCTCGTTTTCGTCTGCCGCTATCACAGAAAAGAGCGGATGAAACCTGCAACATTTTTAAAACTACTTTTAAAGTCTTCACTTACCAATGGAATTGCTGAAACTGGCCGCCATTGTCCATACATATTTGGCACCACTTTAGGAAATTAACCATCACTCCGTAGTTCACGTAGAGACATTTGCATTTTTCCAATAGCAGACAAAGAGTTGTAGGTCCATTTTTTTCGAGTCAACAATTGACCCCGTACACATGTAAATACAATCCCCCCCTTTTAAAGAATTAACAGACAGGGAGCGTGATTTTACCCCTTTTCAAGACTCTGCAGGAGCTCACACCGTCAATCTTTCGATGGAACAAGTGAAAATATGTTTCAGGACAGAATTATTAGTAGAGATTTGTAGCTCTCTCGGTCCCCTGCGATTTATATCTCTGGGTAACTTAAAGCATGAAGTGTATAAGGAAAACCCACACACCCTGGAAGAATTAAAACAAAATATCCTCCAGGAAATTGCCAGCATTTCTCAACGTGAACTACGGCGAGTGAAAGTTTCCTGAAAAGGTGCCAAGCATGTATGGAGCGGTGGTCAGTTTTAGTAAAGCCTTTAAAGGTAATTAAATGTTGCATGGTTTCATCCGCGCCCTTCTATGATAGCGACAGACGGCAACGAGCGCCCAGGGCGCGGACAGGCAAACCACCGCGCAGCCGGTTGGAATGTTTTTGGGTCTCTCGGGACATGAGAATATTAATTCTTCAACTGTGCACACAAAGCAAGTATCAAGTTTCAATGTCCTATTCTAGTGTTCCGTGGCGTGTTTAGTGACAACACGAATAACATACGTAGATCTTACGCTTAGGCTGCGTTTGCTCTTACTTTTCATTTTTGGCAAGGTCCTAATTGTCAACTCTACGGATATCTGGTAGAGGCATAGCTTAAATATAGAGTATACGATGGAAATTTGACAAACTTTATAACACTAACAAGTCGATAGCGAAATCATTAAGTATTTATTCAAAATATTTAATGTTTGCTGTTTTAGTAACAATGTCACAATGGACTATGCATCATATTGAAATTTCAGAATGGATTCCTTTTAGGAATACAAAGCGTAATGAATATACAATTTTGAAACGATCAGATTATTTTGCGAAATATACTCATAGCTTAGTGAATAAACTTGTTGAAGGTTCCCTAGCATATATTACAACGTGCATTCGACATATCTATTGTTTAAAACGGTAACGTGAAGTAATATATTCAAATATCACGTTGTATTTTATAAAACACTAAATCTACTGACAGTGAAGTATTACAAATATTATAAATATTTATACATAAATATTGTACATATTTTTCGGTCCCGGAGAATTTCGACTATTTTAAACAGATAATTGGAGTCACCCAGCTGTTGTATTTTATTTATATCATGTTGCATCTTTAGATGAGTTACAGAAGTACTTTTTAGCCTATATTATAACTCAGTTAAATCGATCAGAGTCCAGATTCCATAGTAGCATCTACAGAATGAAAGCATTACTGCAAACTATTTTCGTTCAAGTAGGTAGGTAGGTACTTATAAAAATAGGCTTACATATTCCTAACTTTTACAAAAATCCCAACAGGAAGAATGTTTCAATATTACTAAGGGTTCCATAAGATAACAGTAAACATATTAACAGTATTAATAAGGAATCTAATTTACTTGGGAGTAATTTCCTCGTTTTACATTACTTAATGAAATCCATCCCTACGATTAACAACAAAGCATAAATGCTGCTATATTTAAGGATGTAACCCTCATTATTCAACCCCGTATGTATGTTTTATGAATTCTGTTTACCTGCTGTGGTTCTCAGTGATGCACTGGGCATCTCAGTGATTGGGCATGAAAGGCCGCTTAATTTTACTCAAAGTCCTCTTTGACAGGTTTGAGGTTCTTTTACGTGCCGAAAATCTACGACACGGGACCATCGACTTTACTTCCCTTCCTTAGGAAGTCATGCTAAGTATGTTTGCGCTGAAGAAATCGATGGCCCTCTGCCGGGGTTTTACCCGCGATCTCCGGAGCTCTAGACCACGGAGGACGATAACCCATTGTGATGGCAATGATGATGATGATGATGATGATGAAGCTTGCTTTATTAGCAGACTCTCTGTTAAAATACAGTTACATGGAATATTGAAGGAACGGTTCGCTGTATAGTCAGGATAGCATTTTGCCTTCGCCGATCTAGCATATTAGCGATGTTCAGCGAACGTAACAGTTTTCGATATCTTTAGAGTGCTAAAATGTTTATAAACAACAATTCAGTAAATATTTTGCATACATCAATCTTTATTATCATTCGAAAGTTCTTTGGACCGAAGTTCAAAGATCTCCTTGGGGAGACGTGAGTTAGACCTTTTCCTTTCGTAATTAGGTACAAAAGCCAGTTCATAGGTCTTACTCTTGGTTTAACCTTAATGAGCCAAGTATATAAGTGACGTACATACCACTCATTCTACATACGTCAGAAAGTTTGTCTCGTGTTATGACGAAGAAAAAACTGGAAGCGATAACACCACTGAATACAGAAAAAGCCATAAAGGCCTTCTACGCTGGCCACTAGGAGATAAGACTGAACTCTATAGATAATGAGCTTTCTCAAGAACTTTTAATTGTAAATTCTACATATACGTGTGCATCATATATGTGTTAAAATAGATCTGAAGTTTCACGCGTACTAGAACTGCTGAGATAGATATTTGCTTTTACCTATTACTGTTAGGAAGTGCACGAATAGTTGACGCCGTTCAGTCAATAAAAGCTAATAAATATACCTATCCCTTGTCTTCAAAGCGTGTTTTTTTTTTTATAAAGGCGTGTTATTATTCTTTTTATTCGCTTTTGCTCCCTGGAAACGATGAACTGCATTTCTAAACATTCTCTTATGAAAGTGCACATCTTTTGACAGAATTGATTTTTCTTTCCTTCTACGAAAGTACAGACAAAACACTGTAGTACGCTCGTTACATATAATATTCAGAACGCGCCGGTCTTTGGTAAACACTGTTCACAAAGCTGTATTTTTCTAATTTGCAACCAAAATAACGTATGCATAGTAGAAACGTTGCTAGGATGGTCAAAATCTGCATAACCACGTCTGTCTGACAGGATCCCACATTTCACAGCAATGCCATAATAAATATTTTGAAACCTATATGTTTATATTTTATTCTAATTATCACTTACACCAACGAATTCTAAAGCTATCTCAAATATCGTCCATTTGATTTCTTTTTGTTTGAGTTGGCAAAGGAAACAATTTCCTTTTTAGTATTGAAGGACAAAAATTGTCTTATGTATTGCGGTATCTAATAGGCATTGTATATTATAAAGTAGCAATAAAAATCTTCATTAATTGATACGCCAGTGTGAGATAATACAAATTTAACTCTATAAATTTAATTTATAAACTTAAATGTAGAAGCTGCCGATAAGTAGCAATAATAGAAATTGTTTAATCCCAACCAAGCTATGGAGGTGGACTGTACTAACTTTTTTTTTTATGTGTTATTCAGTCAACTGCAGGTGGCTCAATTTTATTTATAGCCTATCTTGCTAAAGATTCATCTGGACTAGAAATACGCAACATCTTAAAGTGCATGACCAATTGTTCTAATTTTGTTTGTATATTATCCTTTAGACTAAGTGGTCAATCAGTGTTGTTTGCCTAGTAGGCTACGTGCAGCATTTAATTTATCTGTGTGAATAAATCATTGCACTTCATGTAAGCCTGCTTATATGCATTTAATGGACAGCGTGGACTGGTCACTTATTTAATTAACTTCGAGATTATAACACGAAAAGTTTCACGGCTAACGAAGGTCAGATGGCTGAAAACTCTAGTTTTAACAATTTTGTTATATTAACTTCGCTGATCTCCTGTGAAACTATCGCCTATAACTTTCATAGTTTTTTTTTCCCCTTTTTCCCTTTTATTTAAATGTAAAATATAACTTATTCCTCCGCGATAGTCACATTTCGATTTTCTTACTGTATTTATTTGGAAGTTTTCTTTCTCAGAGGAAACTGAACTAACATGACAGTGACTACTTTCAAATTTTCAATTTTAATATTGTGACCGGAACCTGATTACACAATTGTTTTGATTTCATCCTATTATTCTATAATTTCTTGCATTTGTTTTAAGCTAATTTGAGAGTCATCTCATTTAAGAAGAACCTTGTCTACTTAAACATAACTTATATCGTAGATATCCATTGACTAACTTAAATTAATAACTAGTTGTTTTTTTCAATTCGAAAGAGAAAATTATTCAAAAGATGAAAATACTTAGAAAATATATATATATATATATATATATATATACGGTTATACCTCCAGTATGTTATCCATAATACTGCAAATTTGTTTCTAATTTAAAAAATAAACTGAATATTTTAGTAAAGTTCTTTATAGAAATATTTACAGCATAAATGATAGTTGCATATTACACAACGGTTGTATCAGTTTCAGTAAGGGTCTGGCAATGAATCAATTGAAAGCTGTAACAGAGTTGCTCGTATGTTTTCATTGTATAGGAGCCGTCGTTGGAAAGAACGGCAGTGTACTTATTGATCGTTGCAGACAAGTTTCAAGCGTGATAGATAGCCTCATGATCACTTAACTATCTCGTGGGAAATCCTGCATCGTCATATTTTCTTCCCCTTCACCACTTATTGTTATTATAAATCCACATGCACCAGTCAGGTATACATTTAATATGTATCGATTAATGTTTTATAGCATACAGTTCAAAATTAACTGCATTAATTTATCGTATAGCTTGCATTTATAGAATAACTCAAAAGAACTAAGGTAGGAAGTATTAGTCTACAAGTTACATGTATTGAACATGCACAAGTGATTAAATGTAAAAATGATGATATAATGAATTATACATATGATTATATTTTGTTTGTATTTCGAAGTGTTTTTTCTTCGAGCGTGGTTACATTGCTACGAAAACAAAGTGGAAGTTACTAGCTCTATATTAAATTAGCATAATTCTGATTCTAGTTTAAGGTTACAAAATAATTCAATCGTATATTTCTCTCAAAGACAAATAATACGAGTGCGCTAGGAGCTCGCTAAAAAGGTAAAGTTTCAAAACTAGGTAGGTTAAAAGACCAAACACATGCGAATCAGTGACGTGTAGGCATTAATGTACAAGATCCATTGATTTTATGCTTATGTGTTCTTTCAAAGATGTAACATTTCAAAGATAGTAAGAAGTGCAATTTGTAGTGCTGCTACACACGATCTATGTATGTTAAAACTAATTTAGGGAGACGCTAGGCCTAAACGTAATATAAGATGACAAGGAGAATCAAAGAGTTTGTGTTAAAACTGATTAACATTGCAGACTTATTAATTACTATAGAGATTATCCCTGAAAAGTGATATATTCAGGACTTAAAAATTTGCTTATTATGGGACACACATACACATAGAGAGAGGGATAGAGAGGAAGAGAAAGGGAGAAGCAAAAGTATAAACATGGAAAAACGATAGACACGCGAATAGACATTAACATTTTACAAATAATACTATGTAAGGATTACTAATTAATAAGACTGTAATGAAGGATGGAAGCAAATAGGCATGAAAGAAAACATGACGTGTCATATTATAAAACAATTGGAGGTTTAACTTAAGTCCGTATTGTTAAAGGAAGAAATTGTATAAAAGTATGTTATTTAAAAAACTTACCGATCTCTTTAAGTAAGGCATTTCTGCGTATTGTCTATTGAAACCAAATTCAGTCTTCTTTTCTTGTCACATGCACAATGGCACCACAACAGCTGGACAGCAGTAATGGTGCGAAAAGACAAAACACACTCGCTACGAACACAACATTGAGTAAAGCCAGGCCGTGTCGACTGCCGCGTTAAGTAAGCGTGCCCACGGCGTCTTGGAGGCTCGACCCATGTAACGGATCCGACCATTGGTCGAACGTACGGGTGTGTCACGTTCACGTGCTCTCATTGGCTCACTCATACCCGTGGCAAGAACACCATTCATTTCCTTGGCTAGCTGCCACGATTTTAAAACTGGTGCACTATACACGCATTCCTTAGACGTAGGGTGGAGGGTTATAGACCTTCCAGCCAGTGTATACTGGAGTGGTTTCCGTTCGGTCTGGAGCAGGAACCTTTTTCTTTTTCTGGCGGCACCAGTGCCTAAATATATTTATTTCAGGCATGCTTGATGCATAAATATTACAGTGTGTGTTCGCCTTAGATTACAGGATCCTATTCTACTGATTTGATTTGTTACAACCAGATTGTATATTAATATACTTTTAACACTGACAGACAATATTCATAAATGTAATCAGTGTGTAAAATATATCATACGTGCCATAATATGTAACACACATTTCATATAACACTAACATATTAATATTTCTAAATGATTCTTCGATTTTGCTTTTCCCTCACATTACGCTGCTTTTTCCCTATTTGCGTTCTTTTGTTTGTATCTAAATATATGAACTAACGAACGATAATATTCTGTTAATAACAAAATTCCACACAATTATTTATATTAATTATTTAGCGCATGTTTGTGGAATTTTAATTGCTACAAATCAACTAATTGTTTTTAATTTCTTAATAACAAAAATCATAAAATAGCACAAAAGTGAAAACAAAGTTTCTCAATTAAAACCTAACCTGAAATCTGTATCGCTTACTTAAGTGGTACTTGCATTTACTACTTAGATTAAGTCGTAATGATCAAATACCGAGATTTCACGTGCGGAAAATCTTACAAGGGACCTATTACTGTATTCACACCGCCATGCACTTGAAAATTTGATGGTATAATGCCTGTTGTATATAAACCATATACACCAAAAGTAGAACCGCAACGCCCAAAACTGAAGCCTGCGACCACTTGGAAGTAGCTGCTGGACATCCCTCGTCAGCTATGTGGCGCGTGTGGGGAACGGCGCTCCTTACATGTGCCATGTGTAGGCCGCTACCCGTCAGGCGTAAACAATTCGTCCCATAAAATGCTATGTTATTTTATGTATATCCCTACGTATTCTGGATTCATTTTCGGGTACTTCCAGGTGTACCCTGCCCACGATTTTCAGCACACAGGCCACACATAGAGCAGAAATGGTGCCATAAAACTCTCAAGGGAATACAGATATGAACATAGTGATAGTTCTCTTGTTACTTTATTTTTAGTGGTAACAGATATATTCTTACCTTAAAGAGCGTTTAAGTCTCTAGATTCGCGATAAATGTCAAGGTTTTTTTTTAACACAAAGGAATGTCTCGCTTCCCCCTTTCTTGCACTATAAGACAGGAGAAGTGCTGTATTTCAAATAAAATTCTATATATTTCATTGGAAAAATGTGTTTTAAGGTCTACCTTTAAAATCACAAACAATTACGAAGAAATCCGAGGGCGTTTTGAATGCCGTATACAGTGGACACTGACATAAATTTCCGGTACCCACTACCATCTTTCTTTGTTTCAGGATTGCAGAACCATGGATCTTTGTAGTTTATCTCGGGTTTCAAAACTAGCAAAAATTCTGTCGTAAAGATAATATCAACTTCTTTCGAAATTGCTTACTTGCAAGATAGTTTTTCACGTTCGTCGCAAGTGTTTGCATGCGTTGCAAAATATTTATCTTCTAACTGTCGCAGCAGGAAGAAATTTATCCTTCTGATAACTAGCTAGATACCTCACACAAGCATATACAATTTACCGGAAATCGCTAACATTTTATTGAATTTTACTCCGTGCATTTAATATTTTAATAACTTCAGCGAAAATAAAATTAAAATAACAAAACCTCTCCATGTAACGAATATTTTGGGGCAAGATGATTCTTCTTGAAAATCTTTGTGTGACATCTTTGAAAGCTACTAAATTTAAATACCAAGTTTGGTTTTAATTCGACATTTGAATAATCATGTTGAGACAGGCGTTGACGTAACAGGGTTTGTAAAAGGAACTGGAGTAGAATAGTCGCACGTTGGACAAATGATGTAGTTCCTGGATGCTGTACGTGGATTTTCTAAGTATTTCGAAATCCTTTGGTTTGAATTGGCCGCGCGTCTGTCGCAGTTTGAGGGATAAGTTATTTCATGTGGTAATACTGTCTCCCTTGTGATGATAAGGGAAGTACCTAATTGTTGAAGGTTCCTTGTGTGTAGGTACATGCAGTGTAACGCGCAGAAAAAATGTTTAAACTTACTTGCCTTTGTCTTTCTAAGGTTTTTATGACATTTTGTGTAGTAACGAATTCATAATTCGGTTGCCTACAAATTTAAATATCTCAAAGACAATTAATCGCATAAGTGAAATTTGAAAGAATAATACATTAATAGTGAAACACATAATGCACAGATAAATATGCAATTATAAAATGTCTTTATTCTTTCCTGTGGATTTCTGTTTTGTCATTTCTTCTACTAAGAATCACATAATTATTTAAATTGCCTTATAATGCAGAGCTATCTTTCATTTTGGCTGTGGGTTATGCACACATATCTATATCCATCTTTTTCTAAATGCTTTCTCGACATCGAGATTTTGGATGTAATGCAAATAAATGCTCTACCTACTACGTACGTGTTTCGAAAAACAACATGCTTTGGTGTGTGTGGGAGGGGGGGAATCTCAAAAAGTGTATATGTGGAATTTTTGGGTGGAATACAATACGTTCTTTTACCTACTATAGGCGGGTGGTAAAAAAAGTAAAAATGGCATGCTTCTGTTGCTGACATTTAGCTAGGCGGCATTTGTGCAAATGACCCTGGATTGGACCGCTACCTGGACTGAAAAATAGGTACTTTGTCGACAAAATGCCATTGCTGTTTAGCAACTAACAATTATGTCTTCACTTAGGTGGACACCAACCCCTTTTCCTGGCTAAAACACTAGAGTATGGACAGTAAGACTGCATTCTCGTGTTTTATTGCTGTATGCAGTACTTCACATTTGTTTATGAAGAGAACATTTTAAACTGAAATATAAGCTAGAAATGTTTCTTAAAACTGCAAATGATGAAATGCAAAACCTTTGTAGTTCAACAAAACTTTCGACATCTCATGGCATGCAGAACATATACGTATCTTCCACACAGTCCGGGTCACTTTCTCGTAATTTTTATGTACACAAAATGTCTCATTGTCTATGAGCCATCACTTAAGTGCAGAGCCCAATCGTCGTCTGGGATTATAAAAAAGATCGTTTCTCTCTCTCCAAACTTCCATAATCTCGTTGTGAGTTCAAAGTAAATATTACAGGCCTATATACGCAGTTTAACGATCTCTGTTCCACTACGTTCTCATGAATTGTTTGAAAATGCAACGCAAAACCCTAAGCCGATAAGGGCTGGCGCCTTGCCAGTTAGCAACCTCCTCGTTTGTAAGGTTCTTCGCACCTACAAATTGGATTACCTTAGGACATCGACACTATTCGGTTTCGGTAGTTTTGTTATTATAAACATGACTGACCTTGGCCGTCAATATGGTTTAACATTGCTCGAGAACAGTAGGTTCACAAAGAAAGAAAAACTTGGATTTTGGGAAACTTAACCAGTAAATGCAGTCTCATATGGTGGAGATATTAATGTCAACAATAGCAGTACCTTCCATACTACTACGCGTGAAATATATACTAAATAACATTACACTTAACATCAGTTGAAAGTACAAAGTGCTCAATGTTTACCTACATTCTGTAATGATTTCCTATACTAAACCTATTAATTTCAACACACATTCAGACTCAAATAGGCGCGCGCGCACACGTACAGTTTAGGTATATGCACATGATTTTGGTTTCAGTGAACCTCAAAACGTACATTTCCATGAAATATCCGGGTCCCGGCTTCAATTTCCAACTAGGACGGAGAATCATTTGATATCATTTCCACGACATGCACTACTTTTAATTATAGCCTCCAATATGTTCTTTTTTATGAATGTGCTGGTGCGGTTGCTGCTGTAATGAGTTATCGAATCTTTTGTCTCAGGATATGCATGCGTCACCTGTGACGTTGGCTGATAAATTAAATGGTGACCACAAAACGAGCCAATTAAAGCGAGTGGTCCATGAATAATCAAGCTGTTTCTGACTAGAAACTGTAAACATTGAAGTACTATATATATTAATTTACTGGTAGAAAATAAATGTTTTCACAATAACAATGAGAACCGGTAGTTGCTGAGAATCGCTGAAAGGGCAATGGAGAATCTTTTTGCGCCAGGTAGATGTGATAACCCTAATGCCGTCTTTAAGCGCTACGGACTATCGATAATTCATCACAATAAAACACTTCTATAATGTAAAGAATGTGTAACTATAAGACACGAATTTTAGAATTACTCGCTCTATTATCAGCTTAAGCTCCCCTACTTCATATCCCACCATTCCTACGATATACATTGCCAGTCATTTAAAGCATACTTCTTCCTCTTTTAGGGTAGTGGTAAGGAGGCGCTAGCCCTGGTGCCTGCCCTGTTAGAAGCAGAGAAAGAAAGAAGAAAAGAAAGAAATAGAGAGAGAAAGAGAGAGAAAGAAATAGAGAGAAAAGAGAAGAGAAAGAAATAAAGAAATGGAGAGAGAATAGAGAGAGAAATAGAGAGAGAAAGAAAGAGAGAGAGAAAGAAGAAAGAATGAGAGAAGAAAGAAGAAGAAGAAAGAAAGAAAGAGAAAGAAAGAAGAAAGAAAAGAAGGAAAGAAAGAAAAGAAAGAAAGAAGAAAGAAAGAAGAAAGAAAGAAAGAAAGAAAGAAAGAAAGAGAAAAGAAAGAAAGAAAGAAAGAAGAAGAAGAAAGAAAGAAAGAAAGAAAGAGAAGAAAGAAAGAAAGAAAGAAAGAAAGAAAGGAAAGAAAGAAAGAAAGAAAGAAAGAAAGAAAGAAAGAAAGAAAAGAAAGAAAGAAAGAAAGAAAGAAAGAAGAAGAAAGAAGAAAGAAAGAAAGAAAGAAAGAAAGAAAGAAAGAAAGAAAGAAAGAAAGAAAGAAAGAAAGAAAGAAAGAAAGAAAGAAAGAAAGAAAGAAAGAAAGAAAGAAGAAAGAAAGAAAAGAAAGAAGAAGAAAAGAAAGAAAGAAAGAAAGAAAAGAAAGAAAGAAAGAAAGAAAGAAAGAAAGAAGAAAGAAAGAAAGAAAGAAGAAAGAAAGAAAGAAAGAAAGAAAGAAGAAGAAAGAAAGAAAAGAAAGAAGAAGAAAAGAAAGAAAGAAAGAAAGAAAGAAAGAAAGAAAGAAAGAAAGAAAGAAAAAGAGAAAGAAAGAAAGAAAGAAAGAAAGAAAGAAAGAAAGAAAGAAAGAAAGAAAGAAGAAGAAAGAAAGAAAGAAAGAAAGAAGAAAGAAAGAAAGAAAGAAAGAAAGAAAGAAAGAAGAAGAAAGAAAGAAAGAAGAAAGAAAGAAAGAAAGAAAGAAGAAGAAAGAAAGAATTATCTCTCATTAATAGGTGAACCGCGGAGAAAGCATTAATTCTTCAATTAGGCATGTGTCTGATTGGATGACATCTAGAAAATTCTTTAACTGATTGGTTTCTGCTATAAAAAGTTAAAAAAAAAACATGAATATTCTTTTAGAAAGAACGAGAATGAAACTGCTTCAAAGTAACAATCTCCCTACTTGCATTAACGCGATCGTTCGGGTACTTTTATTCCAAAAACAATACTCTTAAGATAGTAGTTGGTTACTAATTTATATTTCTTTATTATAATGTGAGACCTTAACCTGTTTCAATATGGGACAACCTACTCTATAACTTCCGGCCATTATGTGGAAACGTAAACATGGAACTGTTCCATAATACAATACAGAGCCTCGGTTAGGAGGCGTGGTATAACAGGATTAAGTTGGATTATAAGTGAAGGGGATTCCACAATGAAACTACAGACAGATTATGTATGTGAGCTCCCTGGGAGGAAGGGGTGAATTGGTAGCGCTCTATGGGTATGCTGGAACCCAGGGCCAGGGTCCCAACATGAGCTGAAGATTATTCAAATCGAAAGGGATGTCGCAGAAAGGAAATAAACCAACCCAACATTCACTTGGTGACTAAGGAAAGCCATGAAAAAAGCTTTGACAAAATGGTCAGCCACAGAGAATCGAATTGGACGCAGCCCCTCTCACCTAAGAACAATGAGATGACATATAACCTGATATCAGAAAGACATTGACACAAACGAATAAATATAAATAAACGATAGATTTATAAATATAAATAAATGACGTATACCAGAATAGACAATAGAATTGGTAGCGCTCTATGGGTATGCTGGAACCCAGGCCAGGGTCCCAACATGAGCTGAAGATTATTCAAATCGAAAGGGATGTCGCAGAAAGGAAATAAACCAACCCAACATTCACTTGGTGACTAAGGAAAGCCATGAAAAAAGCTTTGACAAAATGGTCAGCCACAGAGAATCGAATTGACGCAGCCCCTCTCACCTAAGAACAATGAGATGACATATAACCTGATATCAGAAAGACATTGACACAAACGAATAAATATAAATAAACGATAGATTTATAAATATAAATAAATGACGTATACCAGAATAGACATATGCCATAATGCTAGCATATACTCCGGAGACCGCCACAATGACAAGGCCACTCCACGAAGGTCAGTAAACTCCCTTTGCAATTCCTGTAAACAACAGCCCTACTCTATTATCTGTTTTGCTCTCAAGGAAAATTTGGAGTCTTCCAGTCGGAAACCAACCCATTGTTAAAATCCCATGCGTGCTTCTGACAACAGGCTATAAGATTTTGACCGTCGCGCAGAGCACATGCCTTCGCATAAATTTTTGCAACGGACCGTTAGAGAAAGCGTCTCTGATGTTAGTTCCGAAACTGGAAATTATGAACACTGATCTCAAGTGGGGATGGTTAAGAGCCAATAGAAAATTGATATTGTTCATGTGATTTCGCAAACTCCGAGAAATACCTAGAGTGGGGGTAATTCAAAGTGATGGCGGAAATTAGGTTTTGCTAGTAAGACACTCCGGTCCTGAGTTCTACGTGAGACGGACGCGTATTCGGCGCCGCCTAAGAAGTATACTTCCGCGCCATGCACAGAGAAAAAGTGCAATATTCAACTATCTCTCCAGTGAGAATTAGCACAACGAGTAATGCATAGGGAGGACGGTAAATATATCCAATTCGACTAAGCAGTGCTACTGCCTCCGTGCTTCACATCACAATATTGACAGTGACGCTTAACTCAGCAACCAAACCGACGACGACTTTACGGTGGCGAGCAAGGAGCCTAAGGACTACAATTAACTTCAGTCTACCAGATCCGAGGTGTCATCATTAACCCACAACCAGTCAGGATGCACCCACTCCTGAAGTAAAGTATGTTTAGTTAACGCGTGTGCACGTCGACTGCTGCCTTTGACGAACCCTTATAATCGTTTTACAACAGTGGCCCTCCTTCTCCCAGATCCTTCTGCAAGGTTGCCACCTTTCTTGATACGTCATGGATATCATACCAGGTTTCGTCTAAATAAATTATCTTATGTCCATTACTGCAAAACTTCCTTAGTTTTGACGATATAAACAATTCTACTGGATTCCATAACAATCTTTAACTTATTCGAAGTGCGGTATTTGAAACCCAGCTCCTTTAGGAGACCGTGCACAGTGCAATGCCCATAAGGAATATCACAAATTTCTTGCAATGTGCAACCAATTCGTCTAAGTTGGGCGGTCTGCCTTTATAGAGTCTATAAATTTCTCGACGAATTAAATCGCATATGAAATTATCTTAGAGAAACGTTTCCTTTTGTTTTCACACTTGATCGGCGTCTTTGGCATTCCTTTCGTCACAATATTTCTTACTGTATTTCTGTGAATACCCAGAATTTATCATTAGGTTCATTGTACGACCCCTTACCAAGATTATTTGTCAGCACATATTTATATGTGTTCAGAACAAGCGCTTGAATTTGCTTAGAAACAGTTCCCGTTATAACTTTGTTTTTTATAGGCTTTTCCAGTAACATAACTCGGCCCAGTTATTTACACTGTTGTCATTACTTTGATTATTTTCACGTGACTGAAAGTTATCTACTACTTCATTTGCATTTACCACTGCATTTCCCTCCCACGGTCTCCACATCGTGACACACAACGAATTTCTGCACGTAATGAAACAGATCAACTGGAAGTTGGAACTTTGGCAACTGAAACCCCACGTGGAGTAGACATGCGACTGTCACTTCGAGAAAATCAGGGTTGTTATTGGTCCTCAACGACAGTGTTCCATTTCTGAAGTGTGGAGATAGATTTATGATGGTCATTAGTGGGCGGGAGGGTGGTTTCCTTTGACTCCGAACTGCACATGCGTTAACTAAACAGACTTTACAGATGAGAGTTCTCATGCGGGAGCTACATGTCACCTCGAACCGATTACACTCTCCCTTTCCTTAACCTCCTCACGCCACCGATCCTTAATTGTGAGGCGTTGAGCTCAAGGGAGAGCTCTACGTGGTTCGCTACGGGCCGGACCACCTCGCTGGGTAGGCGTGATAGGACTGACAATTTATATGGCATCGGAATAACCGAGAAGTCGGATATTACAGCTCATTATATTCAAACGCGCAGATTTCTCGTCCGCAAGCAATGTCTATAGGTATATGGGATACCTTAGAAATAACGTTGCAACGAACTGAAAGGCAGTCCAAGAATTGCTGTTGCATTTTCAGAAGAAATATAACATTAATTAGTTTCAATTACATTTTTCTTAGAAGAAATGAAAGATTTGTGAGACATCATTTCCAACATTTTCTATGACGGAGGTATGCGGCTATATAATTTCCATGAGAAATTGTAAGCTTGAATTTAAGAGGCTATTAAGGTGAGAGAAGGTATGCAAATAAAATCATCGATTATAAGTCGCACTATTCGAACGGTTACTATGGATTTATCTTTGGTAATAGATACCTCTGAGATAACGCTCTGATTACTCCACGTGGAGTGAACATCTGTCATTTGTGATTCCTGCGAATTCCATTGGCTGAAGTGATGCGTTCATTGGTGCTTACCACACAAACGGGAGGCGTGTCACTCTTAGAAGAATAATCAGTGCGTTATCTAAGAGGTTTCTGTTAACAAAGATAAATATATGGTAACCGCTCCAGCAGCCCGACTTATACCTTCTCTGAACCAATCAAAATCCTAACGGTCATCTGTCTCAATATCGCTATTTCTGTCTTCCCTCCCAGACGTTTACATCACATTGAGGTAATCTGACATACGATGCATGAATATACGACTCCAGCCGCCAAATGTGGTTGTCAGTGACAAACAAAGTTCCACTAGGCTCGTCACGCTTCGAAATGAAGGTTCTGTAATAAATGGCACACCCGAAACTCTTTAGTATGAATTAAACAAGCAGTAATAATATCATCACTTAAGTAAACAGAAAAACTGACGTATTATTAACTTGCGTATGGCAAAAGGGAGAGAAGTAATCGGACGGCTAGATGCGAAAAGTAGCCGCTCCGTGGCTGAGTGGTTAGACCGCTTGGCTCTCATCAAGGTGGCCTGGATTTGATCCCAGGCGATCGGAAAGTAAGATTTGTGGTGGGCAACACACCGCTGGGGCGGGTTTTCTCCGGTTTCCCCCGCCATCTCATTCCACGGATGCTCCATCTTCATCTCATGTATCAGTCACCGCCTGCGGTGCCACATGCAGTAAAAGCGGGTGTTAAACACTACACATTTCATTATGTGCGAAAAAAAACCGATGAACAAAGTATGTTGCTGTTATACCGTCATGCTAAATACTCGTGCACGCATGTGCTTGAAGCGTTCTATTTTGCAACGTAGTATTATTTTAAAAAGCGTTACTGTAAAATAACACGTTTTCCTTCTGTATAACCACGAATGAAATAGTGTAGGTATAACTGTGATAAATTATATCGCCGCTTATTGTAGGTATCATCCCCATGTATATTTCTAGGAAAATCAGTGGTTTCTTTACCTTCCTGACGTTTGCAACCAAAGCTCTTCTCACCAGCATTATTAAAAATACCATTTAACTATTTAATCATATTTTCTTCTCTTTTTCGAATAATAAGGGTTATCTTCTCTAGGGTCAACTCTTGACGTACAACCACCGTATAAAGTCAAGAAAAAATGTTGATGTGTTGTAATGCATTCATAAAAAGCAATATTAGAATGTTATCGGTGTAATAAACTCATCAATTAGGAAGGTCCCAGCCTCTATATACTTTTTTATTCCAATGTAGACCAAAGTGCGTGTTTATGCGTTCATTCTAACCAAGAAATACATATTTGCAAAAGCTAAAGTTCAGAGGGCAACCTTTGAACCTTGCTCTTGGCTACTTGTCGAAAAGGGAAATAATAGGGAAAGAAGTTCGGATAAGTGAAAAAGGCGAATATATAAGAGTTCTGAAACAATTTTAAGTTTGTGCCGTTGTGAGCACTTAGTGAAGCTTTGCCCGTCTATCCATGTGTTCATTCATGCATGCGCACGCAGGAAAAAATTCCTTGGTCCCTACAAGTACGCAATTGATGTTAAATATTGGGGTTGAAGCAACATTCATTGATAACATGTCATATTCATTGAAAATGCTACAAAGTTGAGAATAGTTTACACGAAAACATTAAAATAATCAGCTTCCAGAGGAAGCACTACACGTACGTATTTGACATGTTATGTACAAAAGTTTTGAATAAAATTTGTTAATACACTTCAAAATTTGGTTTAGTTCAATTTATATAAAAGATCTCAAAAAAAAAAAAAAAAATCTTGACGAGATTATTATGCTGCCAAACGCTTTTGTCATGAAATTAGATGAACGCGTCCAGCGGGATGGTGTGGCCCGCATTCGGGAGGCCCGGTTCAATTCCCGTGGCCGACCTACCCATGGTTTTTTCGGGGGTTTTGCTTGGTTGACCAATGAATGCTTGGTGGGTTAATTATATCCTCCAAATTTCCTGTCCCTGCATTTCATCTCCATTATCATTTCACATAATCTCTCATATGATGGTCTGTTTCAGGGTAGAAGTGTCGGCGGGAGTCTTGGCGGTGCATGGTGGGATGCTCTGAGTGAACCACTTCCTCCTTCGGTAGGACGGTTGAAGTTTTCCGAACCGGCTGTTGGGACCACTTCCGTACCGCAGTAGGGAGGATTCCCTCTAGGTAAAATGTTGGGAACTTGCCCTCTGCACTGTCGTGGTTCCTTGGGATGCCCGCCCTCTGTTTCCTCTCGCCTCATCCTTTCTCATGGTTTTTTCTCACTTTGGGGCATAGGTACAATAGGTCAAGACTGATCGCAATGCCTAATCCCCTTCGTGGTAGTCTTAATCCTAAATCAGAACATAATAAAATATTGTGGTAATATTTCTTTGGAAAGAAGTTATCCTTCTAATGCTTCACATTCTTCATTGGCTGGAATAGAGTTCGTTGCTACCCCGCTTTCATCTAGTATGAATCGATTTATATCTAACTGTAGCTAATTAGGTATCCGAATACCTGCCCCACGTAGAGTAAATCATGTGATAGCAGCTGGTTCCGCTTTACTGCTGTGAGCACCTTAGTTGGATGTCACCTAATTATCATATTACTCCGATGTATCTAGACAGCGAACTGGAAAAAAACCATGGCTGACTTTGCTTTTTAAACTTAGTTGTCTTAGTTTTCTTGCATTTTCTCTTTTTGATTGCCTTGTCTTTCGCGAGTTTCTGCTATTGAGAATCAGTTAGCTCTTTCCAATTAATATCCAATTTTACGAATATTCACATTTAAATCACATAGGTATTAACAAATAATTGAAACTCTTTAACAAAAGTTAACGGCTGGCTGTGTTGACGCTGACTATTCATGACAAAGCTTACGGTTGCTAGCAAAGAGATTGGTCTTCCTGACATACAGGAATACATTAATAATAACATTCAACACTTATAACATTAAATAAGATTACAATACACACATTGTGAGATATTACGAACAATATCAGGTTTTTGCTGACCGACAGCTAACCATTAATTCCATTTGAATGGAAATATTACTTATTTCCATTTCATTGTGTGTTATGTTCCTTCCTTCACTATCTTTAAGAGTTATGAATAAGATATTTAAAGTTTAAAAAATCAACAGCTTAAAAACGCCCTAGGCAATGTCTAGTCCGCCTAGAACTAAATATGTCTTCAGATCTGAGCTGTTATAAAGACTAAACATTTTTTAAAATTTTCAAATAAAAAAAAACTTTTCACGTTCTGGAAGTATTTATTTTGTTGCTCTGCGTTTAAGAGAACGTATTAATGTAAAATGGCGGAAATTTTAAAGGACGTACAGTAAAAGTGACAGACGAACTAAGGCAAGGGTAAAATCAGAGTTTTCCAGTTCAGAACGAACAATTATTAGAGGAGGTATCGTGTGCCAATTATATGTATGGCCTCTTCGGTTGTGTTTTTTATTGTATACACGCATACAGTATAAGCGAGCAGTAGAAAATGTAAATATCGTCGAATATATGCTAAGACATCTGAGTCAGATAAAAATGAGAATTTTTGAATAAAAGTATCTGATTATCTATCTATTATATGCAGATGAATATGAAATTAATTATATATCAATATTAAAAATTAATAAAATTACTTCAGGATGTTAAGTATTTTCATGAATACACAAAATGGAGAGATATTAAAAGGCACTAAATTAAAAAAAAAAAAAAACGTGTTGACAACTTTACGTTTCAAACCATTCATCAATCATTATTATTTATTATTAAGTTCATTAACTATTAAAATAGCTAAATCTTTTATATCAGGCTCCATAATTAGACAGCTATTAAAGATGCAAGAGGAAAATTTTCAGAAAATTTTGCTGCCCCAATTACCATTTAGGCAAGAAAGAAAAGAGAAGTTTACTTTCTCGAAATACCTGCGAAGAGTTTGATCAAAATGTCATGGATAAGAAACTGAGATAAAATATATAGTAATAATTAGGTTTCTATAAACAGCTCTTGTTTATTCTTTCTAGCTGATGTATAAGCTTAGAGATGTATAAAGCACAAGAAAAACATTTAAAATCAGCGTCAATATTTTCGCGGATATCCGCTGCTATATATATGAGTTTTTCAATATTGTAATTTTGAACATTTTCAGTTGTCTGTGTTTTTTTCTGAATTTATACAAAGCATTGTGAACGATTCACACTATTTTCTATTTTGGAGACCCGTCCAAATGATCTAGCTTTCGACCGGCCTTTAAACCACTCACTCACTCACTCACTCACTCACTCACTCACTCACTCACTCACTCACTCACTCACTCACTCACTCACTCACTCACTCACTCACTCACTCACTCACTCACTCACTCACTCACTCACTCACTCACTCACTCACTCACTCACTCACTCACTCACTCACTCACTCACTCACTCAATCACTCACTCACTCACTCACTCACTCACTCACTCACTCAATCACTCACTCACTCACTCATTTTGGAGATTATTCGCAACCCAAAGATAGCAATGCACAGAATTAAGCCGTAACAGAGTAAACTGAATACACTTATTCCTCAAAATATTGTTTCCTCAGGCGCTCTTAAATAACTATAAACTACATATTTAGGATAAACATTCAAAATAATCCTATACAGATTTGCTCAACTTTTGCTTGAGGCCTCATGTAGGCAATATCAAATTATTGTGCTCTCTGTGTCTTGAGTGCTACTGTGTAGCCATTGAAACAATTTCTGACCAAATGTAGAGAAAGCAATGCGACCATTAATGTCATATTTTTTA